>PVKE010021943.1:0-26016 GCA_004027555.1 Craseonycteris thonglongyai
GTCCGAAATAAAAATAACAACACACAAAGATCAATAGTGGAAACAATTTTAACTATTTACTCCTACTGCTGTTCATCCTGCCCTCACACCAAGAATTCCTTTACTTTTCCCATGTTGCTTCACCCATGCCAGCCAAGCACCTATGAAGCACACAGCTCAGGAAGGGACTCACCCACAGAGATCTTGACTGGGCCCAAAGAATTCCACGTGTTCCGTGCATTTAAAGCCATCCTTTCATGAGCATACTTCTGCCTACCACAGCTAAAGGGCCACATTTTGGCCATCTTCCCCTGAAATTAAAACTTTCTGGTAAATACTGGAGAGAGAAGGACCAGGCTCCAAGGTCCGGGACCACACTGCACTGCCCAGAAGTGCAGATCTATTCCTTGTCTCTCTGGCCCCTCGATTCGTCTAGGAATGACATGGGGCTTCCAGAGGCTTCTCCTCCCCACCCCCCAAAAAAACGTTTGGGGTCTGGCTTCCAAACAGCCTCTTTAACTCTCCAGGGCTGAGTTTGGGGTATTCTAAATTTAGTCTGGGAAAGGTTTTATTTTATGAAAACAGTGCAGAGGGCTAGCAGATGTACCTAACGACAACGGCGGCTGGCCGCTACGGAGCTGGAATACCCGAGTTAGTACTTAAATGACAACTACTGCTCAGCAGCAAGGTCTGCTAAACCTGAGTGTGTGTAGTGCCCCGCAGTACTGATCACACTGGGGAGCATACAATCCTGGGTACAGTGTGGATTTATGGGTATAAGTGACATGATCTGATAAGGAGCTAGGGTCAGCTTTTATGCCTCTATTGGAATTCAGAGGTACTAAGGTGAATTAAGTCATCTTTAGACTCCATAAGAAGGCTGACCATGTGTCATGCTTAATGCTGCATCTATATTCTGGTGACTTTCTGGTATATAGGAGAATATTCCAGAACTAAATTGTATTTTTTATGAAAATAACACAGTGATTGCTATGAGTGAGTGTGTGGGGAAGGGAAAACTGTTCTATCCATTAATCTCACAAAATATTTAATGCTCTTCAATTTAAGAAATATTTATAGAGCATAACTGATCCAAGATTGAGTGAGTTGTACAATATTTTGAAGGCAGAATCTCAAACAACAAACCAAGCAAAATAAGACCCCTACCTCTCTGCAGCTTACATTTTACAGCTGAAACAGGCACATGGACACATAACTAAGTCTAATCCTTAAAATAGTCCAATGTACTAGGTGCTATTAACAACCCCACTTACAGATAAGGAGCGAGAAAGAGGTAAGTAACCTGTTCAAAGTCACAGAACTGGTAAGCGGCGGAGCTATCACTCATTCAGCTCGAGAATCCAACCTATTCACAACTTCTCCAATTAAAGTAGGAGTGCAACTAGAATGGAACTCTTACAAACGAGGGAAACAGGAAAGGCGGTATATGAGCTAGATTTTGAAAAGCAAGATAAGGACAGTAGGGAACTGGGGAAAAGATCATTGGGAGCGGAGGCAACAGCAGAGAAGTGCTGGGAGTGGCCAAAGGAAGGTCAGCGGACTAACGTGACCCCAACGTCAGGAGCAGGAGTGGAAAAGACCAGGAAGGTGGGTTCTTCCTAGACGGTGAGGACCCTGAGAGCCAGGCCCTGTACGGGATGTCCCCCAGTCCTTCCCCCTTCTGAAATGGCACTGAACTACATGAACGAGAACATTTTTGCTAAGCGCAAGGACAGAATGACACCTGCAGGGATGCAGAACAGGAAGGATGGGAGTCGGGCAGCCTATAGTTGGGTCTGCTCCCTTCCCCCTTTCTGAGTGTCTCAAGGGAGGCAGGGCAGTGACCTCCGGCTCCTGATAAAGGGCAGCCCTGTAAAGGGCCAGCAAACAGCCCTGGCCAACTGGAAGAGCCTTTCTGAAGGGATGTTCAGATGGTTCTTAAGTTGCATCTGGGCTCAGCTTTTTAACAAGGTTTTTATAACCCGCCCAAGTCTGTCACGGCGTCGAAAGGGCATGAGCGCAGCACACTTGTTTGTTCTGTTCTGGGTGATGCTACAGCACTAAGCCTTCTCTCTAGCTCCCAAACGACAGAGCAGTGTCTACACTCTATGAACACGAAGCAGCCAAGACCGACCTCTGAGCCTGGAGGCCCCTCTTTCAAAAGGTCACGTCCTGTTTACTTCTACGCTGTCCTTTTCAGTGCTACAGTTCTGAACACAGCCATGATCTGTCTCAGGGATACAGAACGTGTGGAAGTGACCCCGTTAGAAGAATTCTGATGACGTGGAAGAACTAAACAGCACAAGATGCCCCATCTAGAACACTCACCTTTTTTGCTCCTTGTTCCTCTTCCACACCATCTCCTATAACAACATAGACCACCTTTCTCCCAAACCTTTGAATTATCCTCTCAAAACAGCTTTCTTTTCCTAATGAAGAAAAAATAAATCATAAAAAATGTAAAGTTTGGGTAACTCAGTGCTATTGTGCTTTTTATAGAAAATGCTTTTCTTGTACTTCCAATTCAACTCTCACCTTCTTCTGTGAACTGGAAGGTGTGCATTCCTGTGCCCTTTGGGCAGCATGTGGAAGGCACAATAAGTCCACAGATGTAACTAGTTACCCCAGTGGTGTCCCATCCCTTGGAAATGGACCATTTTGGAACTCTTCTCCTAAGGATTTGTGTATTCAGAAGCAGGTTCTAGTTAATCACTGTACAGCATTTGAGGGGAAAAGTACTGTTTTGCAGTAGTACGTCCGCCCCACCCCAGAAGTCAAGATTAAACAAAGGCATGCAATTCTGGCAACATATTTTTTAAAATGTCTCATGATATGTCAAACTCTGAAAATAATGGTTGATTCAAAGGCAACTGAGAGGGATGCAAAAAAGAAAATGGAGAAATCAAGCACTGGATTGAGTTTAGCCCTTCCTTTGTAGGTTGGGATTCCACCAGAATGAACAACCACTTCAAAGCCTAATGTGTTTACCCCAAATATTCTTATAGACCGGTTTCTGAAATAAACGTTGGGTAATTTGGGGTGCTGCAGGGAGATCATGCTTGCCTTACCCAGGCATTTAATGTTCAATAAAGAACTTCCCTAGAGGAAGAGCAGGTACAGGTAACAGAATACCTTTATCTACCTATTCTTTCCCATGTCAAGACTTGGCTATGCTGTCAGCAACTCCCTGCAGTTAAAGCAGCCATTGTTGCGTCTTAGAGAAGAAGCCGGTGTTCCAGGTCCCGGGCTGCCAATAGGGTCATTTTAATGGACAATGGGACAGTTTATAGTTTTCAAATGTGAATGGCTGAGCTAGGCCTGCATCTCTTTCAAATAAGGATCAGATATACGCGGGAACAAATTGCTTGTTTGCTTAAACAAATGTCTGCTTTATATTTGTATTTTGCACTAAGATCTCTACTTTGCATCTGACAGAACGAAATAGGGCCAGTCTTATTCAAAGGATGTCATTTCAATGCTTCTTTAGTTGCCAACTAAACTGTGAAACATTAAATCCCTTTAAGAAACAAATATAAAGTATAGTTTTCACTGCCAAAAAATATACAACCCCAAATGTGGGTGTCGTGAAACATTTTCTCTCCTTCGAGGGAAATGTTAACATGTTTTTGTAGTTTCCTTTTCTCGGAAAACGGGAAGGTAAACTCAATGGATTTTAGAGGTGGATTTAAAAAAAAATTCTGACCTGTGTACTATCACCTGTAGGTTCACTGTAAATTCTGTGGCATGTAGATGTTTTGCACAATGAAGATTAAAAAATGGAAGCAGACTTTCAGAAGCTGATTTGAGTTTTATCTAGTTTTCACTGTGGTAAATCCATTTGGTTGAAAGAACACCTATAGCTCTGCTACAAGAGATACCAGTCATCTCCTCCTAGGATTTTGTCCACAAGGACAATTTAGGGGTTGTCTGCATTGATTCCCAAATTATATCTCCTTAAATGGCAAAATTAGCAGCGACTATAGGAGTTTTAATCTCTGCTTTTCTTATTAAAAATATCATAGAAAAGTATCCTACCACAGATTTTGAGATAACTGTTATACCACCACATATGTTTAATTCTAATGTTTATTCTGTGCTGGAAAAATATTAAAAGTCTGATATTAGAAACAAACTTCCCATTAAAAAACACTTAGTTGATTGTTGTGACTTTCCAATTACGTGGGATTAAGTTCAATGTGCATGACATGTAATAAACACTGTTTGTTCTTCCCTTCTGGGAAGTTAAGCACCGCCCCCCTTCTGTCCTAAATGTTTCTTTGGAATTTGTTCTGACTTTCTGAATTGGTGCTGATAAAGCTTTACCTTGGATCCCCGTTTACAAAACACAGTATGACTCCTCTTTACTGATACAGAGATGATAAACACCTGACAATGTAAACTGACAGTTGTTTTTATGGAACATGAGAAAAGTTCTGGCTTTATCAGGCCACCAAGAATTCTATTCTATTTGGTATATTCCTTTCTTTTTATAAGAATTTTCCAGCATTCTGTTCTTGGTCCCTCTCAGCCATCAACAGTCATTCTCAAACTATGACTATTTCCAACTGCACAGGGCTATCTGAATATCTCATAGGCTCTTCACACTCAACACTGATAAGATCAAACCTTTGTCTTTCCATTCAAACCTGGGTTCTTTCCATGTCAGTTACTAATATCACCACTGATCCAGTGGCCTGAAAGAATCCTCAGTGTGCGCCTTCTTCAGAATAAACAACCATCTAGCCATTTTCCATACATTTCATTCAACAAACACTGAGCAACTACCATGTGCTGGGCACTATAGAGAGAGAGACAGATTCAACTATCAAGGATATTAGTCTGGTAGGGCAGTTGGACTATGAACAAATAATTACATAAGTAATTTTTAGCGACGATTTAGTAAGTGCTTTAAAGGAGAAGTATAAAAGTGTAGTTAGATGGAGAGTTAGAATGATAGGGATTCCAAAAATAACCTTTCCCCTTCCTCAGAACTCACTAAAGTAACATCTCACTAGGGTGACATACCAGGTCATTTATGACTAGACCCAGGTCTACCTTGCCAGTTGCAACTTTCCATGAGTACTTCACATTGGTAACCCAAGACCACTCAAAAGTCCCTCAGAATACAACATGTTTTAATTTCACTGTCCCTTTGTTCTCACTAGCCTGTCTGCCTAGTAAACTCATTTATCCTTCTATACCCAGCTAGGATGTCATTTCTTTCCATTGGCTTTCAGAGAACTTGACCTTGGCTTCCTCGTGGGTGGGAGTAAAGGTGTGGGGTCAGCCACTTTACTGGTAGGGCCTCCAAGAGTGTGGAAGTGTCTGGACCTTAGAATCAGAGAGACTTAATTTGTCCCTTATCTTAATTAGCTACTCATCGAACACTTTACTGAAGTCTCTAAGCTTTAGTTCCCTCATTTGTAAAGCAGCAAGGTTGCACAGTTGATTTAAATATGTAAAATGCTTATTATAGTTTTGGGCATCTAATATAAAATACTTGATAAATGCTCCTGTACATACTTCTTCATCATATTAGAGTTATTTAGATATTTGCTTCCCCTGCTAAACAGTGGATTCTCTAAGAAGAGCTATGCCTTCTTTTTATTCCACTTCTATTCTGTCTTGGTTGATATTCTAAATAGATTTCACATCAGTGTTCTTTCTTGCAAGAACTTAATTTTTTTTGTATCCCCATAACAAAAATGGAAATTCAATTATTTATACATTTTGAATGAAATAAACAAAAAATAGATCCAGCAATAATTAAAAAAATCTGTTATTAGACTTATTTCTACTTTGTACATCTCTCTACTATTATTTGTTTTAGATTATAAGTTATTTTTGTTGGTGTTGTCTAAGAGAAAAACAAGATAATCCAGAATTGATGCTAAATTGACTATTGCTAAAATGGGTAAGTATTAATGTTAGCCAGTAAAGTGAAATTTTCTAAATAGAACTATGTGGAATATTTATGTTTCTCTTCATGTCCGAAGCCAATTTTGACAATAAAATTGGTTGAACGATTCTTCTAGTTCTCTGACATCCAACATTCTGAAAAAAAGTGCCTCATGTACTGTCTTTCATTTTTATCGTCCTGAGAGAGAAGAGTCGATGGTCAAAGAAATCAAAACCAAAGCAGCTCACCTATTTTGGTTGCGCTGTAAATATTTTCTATTGGAAATACAATTCCTAATCCATACAGCAGGACTTTCGCCAATGCCGGGATAAGCTGAGTAGTTGTTACTAAAATATTCACACAATTTGTCCTACGAGAACAGAAAGGAGGAAAAAAAAAAAAAAAGGCTGTTGAAAAGTAAATCTCCAAAATGAACAACCAGGAGCAAAGCTTGTTTTCCAGCTGAGACGCCCCCGAGGGGCCAGGGGCGCGCTTACCGGGAGTGAATGAGCGTGAGCGCTTTCAAGGCCAACGTCAGCCAGGAGTCCGTCAGGGCCTCGATCTCAGCCCGGAGCTGCAGCCAGGCCTCCCTCTTGGCTGGACCTAGCAGACCTGTGG
This sequence comes from Craseonycteris thonglongyai, assembly GCA_004027555.1. Classification (NCBI taxonomy): domain Eukaryota; kingdom Metazoa; phylum Chordata; class Mammalia; order Chiroptera; family Craseonycteridae; genus Craseonycteris; species Craseonycteris thonglongyai. The sequence continues at coordinate 6,497 of PVKE010021943.1, forward strand.
ATTCAAGGCGCATGAACTACTTCCTCACCAACACGTCTATGCAGCTTTATAAATAACAGCCGTTTAATGCGACCACTACTAATACCCTCAAGCTTTACAGCAGGCCTGGACAGACTTTTTCAGGTCAAGGGCCAGTTCTCCACATGTCGTGGTCCACTAGCTATTTATTATTCAGGCGGTCACCCCGAAGTTGCTTGCCCAGCCTGCACTATACTGCACCGCGCGATGTATCACATATTAACATTCATTTGACAAATCTCGATTTAGTCCTGTAGCAATGCATGAAGCCTGCATTCCTAGCACCCCTTTCGGGTTATAGAGGGGTCTGTTTTGCAGGGGAGCCTGCTCGTACCTATTCCTCTAACCACGAAGTTGGGCCAGAGTCTGGCCCCCATGGGAGGTGCATGACCGTGGCTTGGCAGCGACAGTCAGTCTGGGAACTTTTGCTGAGTCTATTGGGAAAGGTATTTTTCCACCCAGTGGAGGTAATAAACTGGTAGACTATATACACCTTGAACTACCAGTGGTCGTTTTTGCCTCCTTTTGGGAGGCAGTGACCTTGACTGACTACTATCCAAAGGAAAGCCTAGGCAAGATATTCCCGAGGGCATGACGTGAGCCTCTGGATTTAGCCAGGCTGGAAACCAACAGCACCCCTAAACTTTTCATCGTTAAGCCCATATATTCCCTTTTGTGCTAATGCTATTTTGAACCACACTGAAAAGATCCAAACTGATAGATACAGACACCTGCTTCGCGGAAGGAGCTTTACAAGCATCTCAAGTCATTTGGGCCACAGGGCTGTTAATCCCACTTCCTGGCAAGGACACCTGGCTGTCAGAAAGGTCCAGAAATGTACTCCAGGTCACATGGCTCCTGTCACGTCATGAGCCAGGATGCGACTTGTCTAACCAGGGCAGATGCCTCCAGGCTAACATGTTTGTCAACTAAAGTGGGTGGTACTTTGAGAATTCTATGTAGAACGTCGATTAACCCAGCAAGACGTTAGTGGCAGTCACTTGCCTCCGACATTATTTTTGTAGGTGTTGTAGATCTCTTTTACTCGTCGGTAGCGGAAGGCCAGCTTCCTCATCCAGTCCACACCACCCCGCACGCCGGTTGCCAAGCATAAATTAGCACTGGTTGCTGCAGCAGGAAAGCCATCTGTTCCAAAGTTATATGTGCTATTTAGATGCAAGAAAAGCCCACAGTTAACCAAAGTCCATCTTCATTAATCCAGCCATTAAACTATGAGACAGAGAATGTACTCACCTGAGGTCCTGACCGTTATCATCCGAAGACACGTCATCTATATGAACTTGGTCACATTCCTAAAACGCAATACAAATGATACACATCAATGTTTGAAAATTAGTTACGGTACTTTTTTTTTAAACCGCACCCGGCTCTTTACCCCTTACCCCCACCCCCCCGGAACGTTCACTGGGCGGTTTCCCTCTGTGTCAGTCAGAAGGTGGCAGTCTTGTTAAATTGACATTTTTACCTAACTCCATTCACTGTAAGGAAGGCGCACTGTCGTCAAGGACTACTGTTATTCAGCTTCAGAAAACACATTTTTGTGTTTAGAAAGGAAAGTGATTGAGAACAATTAGCATATGTGTTCCATAAACCTCAGGTACCCGAAGGCATCACGCTGCTCAGGGCTGATTCAGTCAAGGCCTGCGCGTAACTGAAACCAGACATTTCGGTAAATGTAACATGCTAGAAAAATTAAACCTGATGCTAACTGCCAATGAAATTATGACCTCTGATTGCTGTTGAGCCACACACCAACACAGCCCGAGGCCAGAGTGCCGACGAGCCCAGACACAAAATCTGGTCCTGGTTTGCCATTGATTTGAGAGATGTGAGTTGTAGTCTCTCTCCCTCTCCCCTCTCAGTGGAAAAAAAGCATGGGAGACTCCAAAATAAAAACAATCAGACTGCGTCGTGTCTTTTATTTCTTTTTCACTTTTCTTTTTCCATTGTTTCCTTATTATTACATTTTCCCTTTAAGCACTGCATCTGTGAGTTCATTATAGAACACCATTATCTAGAAAGACCTAGGTTTGAAATCTCAAACCACGTGTAAACTTTCAGAAGAGGAGGGTGTAATTGTGGGGTGATGCTGTCTGTACATGGTTTGGCACCTGTTAGCATCTGAGCACCCTGCACCTCACACCCCTGTACCCCCAGCCCCTGGTGCAGTTGTGGGAAGAGCAGAACTCACAAAGCTCAGTAAAGCAAAACTCAACAAACATTTGTTGCACACATGAAGAAGGCCCGTTAATTTGGAGACAGACAAGGTCTCCAGAAACAAGTCACACGCACTTGGCACGCTTTAGTAGTTCAGTCTGGACTCTTCCCTTCATAGTCAGGGTCCAAGCACCCTCAAGGCCTTTATGGTATGTATTTCCGTGAAAAGTTTTAGTTAGAAAATATTAGGAAAAGAAATTCCCAGGCACGCATCCTATATTTTAAAAGGTCCTTCTGACCAAAGCTCTGGTCGTATTTCTCAGAGTTTGTTTTATAAAATCTAACCTACGCCTACTGTGCGTAATGTTTAAATTGTGACAAAGATGACATACGCCCAGCAACACAATCATAGGTGCATTTTCATGTTGCCGGTGGTGCCTTCTGAACACATTCTTTTCTCTCCATGAATTTGTGAAGAAGGGAGGGAGCAGGAGACAGAAGTGGGAAGAAACTCAAACCAGCTGTTGCTTAACAGAATTAAAATCCTGACCCCCCAACCTCTTCTCTAAAAGCATCTATTTTCCAGGCAACCCTCTCCCAGCAAGCAGCAAGTTCCAAGGAGGAAAAGACTTTGACCTTGTAACCCTCCCCTGCTCTCCTGAGGTCTCTAACCTCCGATAAGAAAAAAGGAAAAGCAAGTCCAGGGGGCCTCCCATGTGGACAGCGCATTTCACACTGTAAGAACGGGTCATTCCTGGAAAACACGTTTGGGAACTTCTCAGAGTTCCGCCTTGGATCGAGGTTCACAAGATGAACACTATCGCGTGAGTGTGTGTGAACAACATACTTATTCTGGGTTTACAGAGTTACTAAATCACGAATAGGAATTTCTGCCATTTATCTTATCAGAAATACAATTTTTTATACGTTGTTGGTAAAAAACCCTTTGCGGGTGCTGGGTTAGTGTTTAAAAAAAGTGTACCTCTAAAAAACCTCCCTCAAACAAACACACATAAGCCAAAAAGCCACAGTGATTTTTTTCTCTCTTGGGAGAAAGAACAGAGGAGGAAGGGGTTGAGGAACTAAAAGAGAAAAAGATAGGTTAAAAAGAATTTAATGCAAGGAATCCAAGTTGACCTCAAGTTACTGGGTGGGGAGAATTCTTTGGAAAAGCAGGGTGTTAAGAGGCTTAAATCCCCATTACTAACAGGGAAGTCAATTATCTAATGGAGCTGGTTAATGACTCCACAGCCACTATTGTCCTCCCTGCCCTGTGTTTGTTTTCTCCAGCTAGCTGGATCTGAGACTGCCCCGGGGAGGAGGCCCTCAGTGAGGGACTGTTCCCTATCTGGTTAGCTCCAATTAAGTGTCACCCCCTTCCAGGTTTTACCTGCAGGGACCAAGCTCACTTCACAGGGACTTGATTAAAGCAGTTCCCTGTGGTGGCAACAAGGAAATCCTTTATCAGGAAAGCTTTTGTAGAATGAGCTTCATGACAATAGACACAAATATTGGGAGCATTTTTAAAGGGTCTAATTAGCACCTCAGGAGTCTAACAGCCATTGAAATGTCTGTGTAAAGTGTGTTTCTGAAACTGTTCCCCACTTCACTTAACAATGAAAAAAAACCAAAAAACCCCGCTCTATTGCACAAATTTAAATGGATAAGATGCATACTGAAGACTCATTACCTTTGTATGAGTTTAAGGATAATGGTATAAAAAAATCTGGGAAATAAGCTGTGTGTGTGTATGTGTGTATTCGCTCTCACATTAGAAACCACAGGTCCCTACATTCTGAGAGCCAGAAATTCCATCTCCTGCATGGAGATGATACTCCCAGGTCCTATGTTGCAGAAAGCTTCTTGCTTTTTGTTTGTTCACGAGCCTCATTTTATTAGGTTTCCATCTTTGCTTTCTGGACTTCGTGTTTTTTCAGTTGCCACATTTGCCTTAAACCCAGCACATCAGATAACGGGGTGTGGGGGGTGGTGGAGGTAGCAGGAGGGGCTTGGTCCTTTGGAGCAACAACAAAGGTTCAAACACCCCCTCCATGAAGAGTCTGCAGACACAACAGACAAGAACAGAAGCTTCTGTTATTGCCAGGAGCCAAACCTAGTCCTAGAAACCATACTTTGGTATGTAATACAACAGAGCGCAGAATACATAGAATTCCATGGGAAAATCCATTTCCATTCCAAAAAGACTGGATGTGCTGAAAATGCACTTTTGAAATAAACTCCCTAAAATGTCATGATAGGGTTTTAAGGATTTCAAGTCATTCCTGAATCCAAGTTTTAGGGTAGCATCCACAGGTCTAGGGGGCAACCACCACCAGCTTAGCCAGTTAAGCATATTTTATGCTTTAATCTGTCCTGTTGAGGCTTGGGATGCCCAAGAGACCCCTGAGATGTTCGGGTATCTGGCCTGGGGTCCTCCTTGGGGCAGATGGCGTGATTCCCTGGAGTGGCTGGTAGATTTTGCACTCCACACCCATCCGAACTGGCTAACAAGTGCCTTAGCTACAAAAGGTGGTCATTTAGTCACTCACGCATCCAATTATTTATGAAGGGGCTACTATGTTCTAGGTGCTTTTCTACATGCTATGGACATACCATTCAACAGGCGAAAATCCTTCCCAATTTGGAACATTCTAGTAGTATAGACACCCAAGCAAGGAAACCTATATGTCGGATAGTAATAAGAGAAAAAGTACAGCAGGCAAGGAAACTATGCAAAGCTATTCGGGTGTTTGGGGAAAAAGCCTTGCAGGCCAAGGAAAGAGCAAGTGCAAAGGCCCTGAGGCAGGGAAGCCTCTTGTGCTGGGGGATGAGGCAGGAGCGGAAGTTATTCAGAGCTGGCTTTGGAAAAGTATCAACTTATGAGTCCCTGCCCTCAAGGCACTTGCAGGTTAGCAGGAAAGATAGAAGTTAATTGACTAACCGCACCTGCGATAAATTACAGTTGCGGTGACTGCTGCAGACCCTCTCTGGAACCCAAAGGACCCCCTACTGCTGAATGGCTGCATCCTATTTAGTCCAACAGGGTGGCGGCAGTCTGAAGAACAGAGATTATATGTTGCTAGATCAGGGAAGGGTGGCGCGGCCCGCCTTTGGCTGTGCTGCTTCTGTGACAAAGGCAACCCCATAAAGAGATAAATGGTGGACTGGGAGCCACCGTGCCCAGTCCCTGCGCTGTGGTACCGGAAATGAAACAGAGCTGCTTGATCTCTGCCAGTGCCAGCCCTCTGCTTGTGATGGCTGCCATGGGGGGGAGGCGGCACTTTGTGGACAAGCTGCCCTTCTCTCCAGGAAGTACCCCAGAGGCAGCGAGGCAAAGGCGCTCCGGAATTCAGGAGCCGGCCTCAGAGAGCTGACAGAGGAGCCTCTTAAAGACCGTTGCCTTTAACCCCCAAATGACAGATGCGAGAGCTGGTCTGGGAGCTGGCTAGGGACCAGAGGCAGGAGGAGTTATTTTTTATTAACAGCCTTCCAAAGGGAAGTCCAAATCAACAACTTTTTCTTTTCTTTTTTTGCATAAAGGCTCTGTATCAAGTCAATGGTAGAGGAATATATACTTAATACTTCACCAACCGATTTTCACATTCACCCACGTGGCACCAAGAGATCGAAGACCACTTCCCAATTAAGTACCAAACCTCAGTACTGCTACAGCGTTGGGCACAGGTTCCCGTCCTGAGGCTGGGCCCTGCCTGGCTGGAAGCCTGGAAGCATCGGATACACACGGCGCGCTGACACTCCATCCGCACACCGCCCTCTGCGGACACCTGCGATCTCTCAACGAGCGCATGCTCCTTGTTCCTAGCGAGGGCCAATGAGGTCGGTGAGTGTCATTTTTCACGCTTCTGTGCGTTCCCACAGAGCCAGGCACGCGGGGTCTGTCCCTCACACACAGCCCTATTTTCTGTTGAGTTAAACTAGGTTACTTACTCCTGCTGAAAACAAAACAGGATTGAATGTTCTAATGCATTTTACAGCTGAAAAGTGAAGATTCGGCCAAGTTCCAGAAGTTAAGGTAAGTGCTAAGGCACTGGGGCTTGGATCCTCCCCTCCCCCCGGATTCATTGCTTCTTCCCTCAGTTTTGCACAACGTGGACAACTGCCCACTCCATGTGGTGGCGGTGACCTAGGTCCTTCGTGGCTTTTCAGTTGTTCCCAGCTTAGGGGACTGCCCTTCGTCTGCCCACCGTGGGTGACCACAGCCCTGTGCCCAGGCTGCAGCCTGGATGTCAGCCCCCATCCATCCTCCAGTTCACACCCCCGCCTTCACCTCACCGCCAGGCCTTTAAACGATTGGCACCTCACAGGCCCCCCGTTCTGGATGGACAGCCAGCGTGGCAACTGGGTCTTTCCCAGGGGTGGAGGGCACAGAACGCACCTGTAGGTGGTGAGAGCATCGGTGTGAGCCTGACTAGGAGGTTTGAGGCTCAGGAACAAGGACTTGGCCACACTGAGGGCAAACGTGTTGAATGAGGGCAGATGGCAACCATCCGAGAGGGCTAGGGTCGAGTTCCCAGAGCCACCTGCTCACCTCCATTCTGCAAGACAGGTAGGTGCCTCCATCTTTCTGATCAATACCACAAACCCAAAGGGTCAGGGTTTACCCTCACCTGACCGCACTGCGCTGCCAGAGTAAAAGAAAGAAAAGCCGCAAGCGTCACGACTCCTGGATGAGAAAACGCTCACGGGGACGGTCAGAGAAAAGGCCATCGTGAGTCGCAGCCGAAGCCCTGCTCTGCAGTTGCAAGTAGGTGGAAGGCCACACGGGGTGCGACCTCACAGCCACACGGCAGAGGCTTTCGGAACTCTGGTTGCACTGTTATTCTGTCTTTTTGGTCCCTCCTGTCATTATTCTTGGCACTGCAGCTCAAGCTGACCTTTTCCTGATCCATCCTCATCCCTGGCGTCCCCGGGCCAGGCCACAGACACGTTCTTTTGGATGAAGCCCCAGGAATAACTCCGATTCCGTACAGGGGCTCATATGCAAAATATTAAGTTATGGCAGAATTTTTCTGCAAATATTTATTCTGCTTTGATACCGTAGTGGCTGTACTCCCCCCCAAGACTTTCACTTGTGCCATAATTATGTAAAAATATACCCTACCATTCGAGTTAGTTTAGGAACATTATTAAAAAGAACGAAGGCAGTTACAATGGGTCTTACTCTCTGTGCCAAGCTCGGTGACGTCACCCCCGGCACGCTGAGGCGCTGCACCTCTGAACACGACACTAGAAACATAAACTCCAAGTCAACGCGAAGTCTTTGAATAAACAGAGACTCTAAGAAGGCGGTGAGGCTGGCTGCATGTTACGGAGGGAACAACATGAACATGTTACAAACACGTGCCGGGAGAAGCTGAGTTACATGGGCCCGAATTCTGCTGACCGAGGCTCCATTTCCTCCATTTTCCAAATTTACCACGAGAAAGTTAACACCATGCTGCCGACTAATTGTTTCAATACCTTCCGTTTCCAAAGTAAAAATGGAAGAAAAAAAAGAGTCGCTGGAGCAGGAGCTATTTTCCTCGTGTCTCTCCCTCAGCAGGTCTATTGAGACCAGCTGGGGCTGGCCACCGTAGAGGAAATAAATGGTGGCTGGGTTCTCTGTCCCCACCTGCCATCAAGCCCTTCTATCCCCCCTGCTCTGACTTCCCCACTGAACAACAGATACTTGCTTGAGGCCTTACAAGTGACTACAAGGTACTCAAAAGCGGTTTTTCTTTTATTTCTAAACAAACAAACAAAAAACCCCAAAAAGTTTCATTACACCATTACTAAGGGAGTGTTTCCAGTATGTTAGAGACAAACTCACAGACTGTCTGGAAGCTTTGAGAAATGATCAGCAGTGCTTTAAAAAGGAAAAGTGGGGGTAGTGGGGAGACACCCCCTTGTGGATCTGCCCACTCTCCCCTCTTCCTCATGGAAAATCCACACTGTACAAATGGCATCACAGAGTGGCCAGGGTGGGAGTGACAGAGGCGTGAAGGGAGTGATTTCCACAGCGGCTTTTAGAAATACCTCCTGAGTCCCGAGATATTTTTACAATTTCTCTGGGAAAACAAGGTAAAATGGGTCACCCTGAGAGATTCTCTGTGATTCAGCAGTTCTACAGAAGGGGAAAGCGGGTGGTGGGGGTTCAGAAACCAGCCATTTGGTTGGAAAGACGTGTGGAATCTTGCTTCGACTTCACTGACAAGTAGATTCAGCACGCCAGTCTCTGTGGTTAAGAAATTCCGTCCGCGAGTTAGTGCATTTGCAGAACCACGTTTGTACTTGCATACTTCTCGCTGCAAAATGGAGACCGTTCCATCAACACACCGTGTATTTACACTGACTGATGCAGGACCCTAGCATTACAGTGTGCTTTCTGGAGGTGCGTCTCAGCCCTCACAGCTCTTGTAAATGGAGGTGTAATGACAAAGAGCTCATGCTGTGTGTCCTCCTGCCTAGCAAGGTGGCCGGCCTTCAAGCCTGCAGCCCAGGCCATGCGAAAAGGCAGGGGTGCGGGTCCCAGCCCCTCAGCTGTGGCGCTCGGCTGGGCTGGCAGGACCTGTCATGCCTGTCTGGGCTGCAGCTTGTGACCTTCCGATTGCCCTTGGTTGCCCACCACAATGCTTCCTTGACGAAGAAGAACGTGCAGAAGAGACGGAGAGCAGGGGGAAGTCTGAAACTGCCCCATTCATTCATTTGAGGAAATGCAAGTTAAGGAATTAAAACATACCTGGACAAATTTACCTTTAAAATCCCCACACTAAACTATCCACTCAGTGATGCCAACGCGTGTTATAAATCACTATTTATATACCCCTATCGATTTTGGTAGGAATCAGATGACACAGCTATAGAAGCCAATGGGGGTTATTTGTTCAAACCTCGGACACTGATTAGAGGAGTTTTAACACCTATTTTGAGATTTGGTAATACGAAGCAACTTGTGGAGACACACACTGTTTTTCATATTATTTCTTACTTGCAAAGCAGTATTTTAACATATTTATTGTTATGATGTCCAGGAGGAATTATCTAAAGGAGTGAGATGTTTCACTAAAATTATGTTTATATGAGCTAGACCCAGGTATTATACTCAAAACCCAAGATTTGAATGGCAGCAATTTCAACAAAGGTAAGATATTAGCGATTTCAATCTGATTCTCTTTAGACCGATACTCCTAAGATGTTTCAAGAATAAAATCTTTACTGAAAATAACTAAAGATGGCATATTCAGGCAAAAGATAAATTGAAGTGCTTCAGTTATGTATTCATCTGTGCACAAAGTAACAGCAAATACTCTAGATCACTAAATAAAACTTTATAAATTTAGAACTCTTAAGCTTATTATCAATAATAAAGAAAAGATAAAAACATGTTTTTAAAATTTTTAGTATTTCCTTATATTAATTCCATTTAAAATGTGCTCATTGAAAATAAAATGTCAGCCCTCATGCACTGCTGGTGGGAATATAAATTGGTATAACTACTATGGAAGGCAGGGTGGAGATTCCTCAAAAAAGTAGGAACGGAATTGCCATACAAACCCAGCCATTCCTCTACCGGGTATCTACCCAAAAAACTTGAAAAACTTAATCCACAAAGATATATGTACCCCAGTGTTCATAACAGCACTGTTCACGGTGGCCAAGTAGTGGAATCAACCAAAGTGTCCTCTGATAGATGACTGGATAAAGAAGTTGTGGTACATTTACACAATGGAATACTACTCAGCAATAAGGAAAGATGCAGTACAGCCATTTGTGACAACAAAATGGATGAACCTTAAAACCATCTTATTAAGTGAAATAAGTCAGACTGAAACAATAAAAAACATATGATTTCACTTATAGGTGGAATATAAAACTGAAAATAATGAATAAAAACTCATAGACACAGTCAATAGTTTAGTGGTTACCTGAGGGTAAAGGGGAAGGTGGGTGAGAGAGTAGGGGTGAGGAGTAGGGAGGGGCATCAAATATATGGTGATGAAAAGAGCATGGACTCTGGGTGGTGAGGACACAATGTAATACATGGATGATATAATACAGAATTGTACATCTGGAACCTATGTAATTTTTGCCAACCAGTATCACCCCAGTAAATTTAACAATTACAAAAAATAAGATGTCATGATAATACCACATTAGCATGTTGCTCAAAGCATTCCAGAGGGGAATGCCGGGATAGCTGACTCAATGGTTGAGCGTTTGCCTTGTATCATGTGGTCTGGGGTTTGAGTCTAGGCCGTGGCCTGTGCAAACCCACATGCTGAACTGAGGGGCACCTGGTAACTGTCAGGATGGCTCACGGGAGAAGGTCCTCCCATGTGGGAGGCTCCCAGTTCAGTTCCCGCCTGGCGTGGCCCCACATCCACCTGTGTGGAATGAAACCATGTCACAACTAATGACGTACAACTATGGAGACTGCTCTGGGCCCTCCCCCTTCTCTCTCAACTTCTCTCTCTCTCCTCTTCTCCTCTCCAAAAATAATAAAGTATATTTAAAAAGGAAGAATTCCAAAGGAATTCCATGAAGATAGTGCCTTCTTTGCAAGCAGCACAGTGTTAAGTACGACATGTCAGTGTCACTGCTGGAGTTTCTTCTTTCTCACCATGAATACCTTCTTTACCACACGATTATATTAAATATATTTGTCTTTATTCACACTCTCACCCTTAGGGTGGGGAAAAGAAAGTCTTATTAATGAAAGCCAGAAAGAACTGAAAGTAAGCTTTTAAAACAAAAGGGGCTTGCTTATTCAAAAATGGTTAAATGATGTGTCTCTAAAAGTAATAGTTTAATTTAACTGATAATTATGTCACACGCTACATTTGAGCTAATGATAACAGCACATAACTTCCTTTACTTAAAAAAAGTTAAGTATACAGTGAATACCTGACATCTAATCCTACAAGATACATCTTTTGTTTAAATTACGTCTTGTGCAATGGCACAATTGATTTCAAGACGTTCTACACCCCTGCCACACTCTATTACACACAGAAAGCGTATGCCCAAATGCACAGCTTCATTTATGGTTCAGCTAACACACAAGTAAGAAGATGGTGGCCTTTTACAAATTTGTGTAAGAACCAGCGAAAATGTTACATACTTTCAATTACAAAATAGGGCTGTGCATTAGTATCAGTGTTTGATAAGGTCAAATTGCAGTACGCAAACCTATTTTTAATTGCATCATGTACTTTGACATCAAGTATTAAGATAAAGTATTAAAGACTGACTTAATTACAAAATCATTCAGAACCTTAAAAAAAGAAAACCCAGTACATGTCTAATAGAAATGTCAAGTCAGAACTTCTCTTAAAAATAAGCCTTTGATTTATGGCTGAAGTCATTTCTCAGTTTTCCACGGGTTTGCTCATCATCTGGGAACATAATTTGTCACTGGCAACGGAGTTCTTTGTAATTCCTGTTGCCTTCCTTTTAGGTCTGTTACTCCTGCTGAGTGTATCTCCTAAAAGAAGAATTTTTCATAGTGACGCCAACCCCAGTCTTGCTGTGAATAATCGCAGTCGCATTAAAATCATTCTTTTTATTGAAAACTGGCTGCGAGAAGCATGGAAAAATACCCCAAACCAGCAAACCTTTCATGCTTTTCTACCATCACTTTCCTTTAACTCTCACTGCCCGGGGAGCGAAAATGAATTACACACTAATTTCCTTACAGAGTCTTTAACTAGAAGTTCCGACTTACACAGAATATTTGTTATGATCACACAGAAAACAATGCACTAAAGCTGTTATACTGAATAGATCTTATTTTAAGAGAGGTTATGTTTCTGGAGCAATTTTTTACTCTAAAATTAAATATTCACCACAAATTTCCAGTGTATCGCCATTCCATGTCTATTGATTCATCTTCATTTAACTTTTGAAGGAATATTTGAATGTAATGGGCTTTTTAAGTGACTTTTTTTTTTTTTTTTCAGGGCTGGGGAGTGAAATTTGAAAGTTTGCAAGAGATTAATTTGTCAGTTTTTGTCAACTTACATCCATCCTACCACCAGATAATTTTATAACACAAATACTCAATTTGGTATAAAAGCATGTGTAGCTCAGCATAACAGCCTTAGTTAATAAATTAATAAAATTCCCCAAGCTGACTTCCTCTGCAGTATAATTATTACTGACTCCGGAGAGGAAAGTATGCCGAACCGGACACAGGCACTTAAAAAAAAAAAAAGAGGTCTCCTTGAGCTACAGGAAGGTTCCGTCATCACCTGCCCTCACTGTCAGCCTCTCACGGGGCAGGGGCAGGGGCAGGGGCCTTGCTCGCTCACGAAGTTCTCTCTTCCTCCCCATGTCAGGGGGTCTGAAATCCCTGTCCCCATATCATTCCATTTGCATCTTTTTTTATCAGACAAAGGCATAAAGTAACAGGAAATGAGACCAGCTCCCTGGCTTTGGTGTGAACTGTCCTGGCTGATGCTTCTTCCTTCAGCGTGAGGAGCTCTGGGGTGCCCCCAACCACGGGGTGTCCCTGGGGAAGGCTGGGGGTAGGGACAGAAGTGGGTGGCTGAAAGGAAAACTAAGGACAGATCTGGTCCACCCTCATATTCTCACTCCTTCTAAAACCACCTCTTTCCCCATGATTTAACGTTTAAAGCAACAAACGTGTTTGGGTTATGAGCAATTCAAATACTGCATTTATACCATTAATTTGGCAGATAGGCCACACACTCTGTACCCTTCCATTCATTCTGTAATGCAGTTGACCACTAACAACGGACCACCTATTTATACATATACTAGGCACCAAGCACACAAATGTAAATGAGATGCAGGTATTTCCTATCGGGCTTTATAGAGAAGGCAGGGCTGGACAGAGGGTGGGCACGGATGTGTCAGCATCATTTTCTCTTGCAAAGAAAGCTCCGAGAATGGAAAATGGGAGTTCGTCGCACTTCTAGTTTCCCTTTCGAACCATGCAAATGTATCTCCTTTCAAATGGACCTGTGCGTCACCTACAGATACATTTTTCTCAGAGTGGGTTTTGTTCTACCGGAAAAGACAGACTCAGCTTCATGGGGAGCAGAGAATGTTTTATTTCTGTTTCTGTCTGTCTGTCTCTGTCTTTTAACCATAAAGTATTTAATAGATGCTTTGGAAAAATTGAATTGGAAACACTTAATATATTCCAACGCAGCTAAGCACAAGGGCCTGTTACAAAGCTGAACCTTGTCTATCCAATGTCACGTCTGTCTGTCTGTCCCTCAGCCCACAGCACATGGCATGCTCCTGCCAGGCCAGTCTCCATCAGCCTGGCCTCTACACCCTTCTTCCACGAGACAAGGGTTTGTCTACTGCCTGCTAGAGGGCCTTCTCTTTCCTTTCAAACCTGTCAAAGCAACGTCTGTGCTACACGTTACCTGGTTTCTTTACTTTTCAACCCCAGATGTATGCTCTGTAACCCATTATCTGAATAATAGGAGCGACAATTACTGAGAGCCTACTATGTATCAGGCATGGTGCCACATGTATTACCTTACATGTTATTTCCAATCCTCCCTAAAACTTTACATTTGATGGATAAGAAAATAAAGACATATAAATAACTTCAGTGTATCCTACCAGATAATCAACTCTTTGAAGGAAAAAGAACTCCTCATATGTCTTTATCTCCCTTTTTTATTTTCTGAATGATTTGATTTCTGCCTATTTATTTTCTCTGTGGACCAAGTAAGTACATAGATAATACTGAATAAAACCTTCCAGATTATCTGGCTGAGAGAATTTAGTTATGAAAGAATAGAAGTTATTTGATAATGTTACTGCATTATGTCACCGAGGTGTTAAATAATTTTAGGAAAATACATTTATTTTGCCTTATCATAAAACGATACATATTCATGTAGGAAAGTCATGTAAAACAGAAAAGTACATGAAATAAACTTCAATTCCATTCCCCAGAAGTAACACTGATCGTATTCTTCCATCATCCTTCCTAACCTCAGATTAACTGACTTAATTATCCAGTTTCGCACGCTCTTCGCAGAGCTTATGGTTTAGTAGCGGGTACACACCACTGAAGCAGGGATGGACAGATATGTGTTTCATAGCTACTTCCACCCTGACCCACCAGTATATAACAAAGGTCTTTTTATAGCAACTAATCATTATACTTTAAATGGCTGCATACTATTCCACTTGTACATAAGCAACGGCTGATAGTTTCCAATATTTTCTTGAACTGTTAACTTCCATAAAGCTAAAATTGCCAATCCTTATTACAGTTCTATTTTGAGCATCAAAATGAATGCCTGGTGCCTTGCACAGCCAGTGCTTAATAAATGTTAAAGCCGATGAGCACTATCCCAAGATTGCACGTAGATCTTTATGACATTCATGTACCTCCTTAGGCTATTTGAGGGCTGTCCGGAAAGTATCCAGCCATGTAATATAAAAAATACAGGCATTTATGGCTGGATTTTTTTTCCAGACCTCGTATTATATTTCTCTCAGCTGATAGTTTTAGTCACTGAGATCTCTGAGCCTTGTCCATTCTGTCCCTTCTGCCTAGAACCCTCTTCTTTAACGCCCACCCAACACGACTTGGCGGATCCCCACTACGTTTTTGGTGACTGTGTCCACGTCAACTCATCTTTCCGGGGACTCCTATTTATGCTGAGCTGGCGTGATTTCAAGTCCCCTGAGGACAAGATCATCATCTGGTTTAGTGTCATCTCTAAAAACTGTTTTACGAAATTCATTTATTTCCTACCCTCAACTTAAACAGGAAGTTTAAATTTTTCTTTTGGCTCTTGGGAAAGCTGTTGTCAGTTTCCACAAGGCCGAGGTCACTCACGAGTGACTTCTGCTTCCGACTATGTGAATAGGTGCTCGATTCTAAGTAGAGTGGATGATTCCTTCCTGTCATTTAGAATTCAAATAACTTTCCTCATATTTTAAACAAAGTAAATGTCATAATTGCTACTTTAGAAAGAGAAAATATTCTCATTTCACTACCCACCTGATCTCATCCCATGCATGCTCAGCACAACTTTCCAGCTGTTCATTTTCCAAGCTGCTGACTTTCTGCTTAGTAGAAATACCTTAGCTGCAAGTCTGGTAGGATTGCATTAATACATGCTTCAAACAAACAGGTCTTAGACTGAATAAAGAAACATATGACCTCACTTATAGGGGGATTATTAAACTGAAAGTGTTAACAAAGAAACAAACTCACGGACACAGTCACTAGTTTGGTGGTTACCTGAGAGTAAGAGGGGAGGTGGGGAGTGGCAGGGGGCACCAGATCTATGGTGATGGAAGGAGAGCTGACTCTGGGTGGTGAGCACATAATGCAACACACAGACGATGTCATGTAGAATTGTACACCTGGAAGCTATGTAATTATTACCAACCAATAAATTTAGCAATTAAAACAGGTCTCCCCTGACTGACAAGGATGACATCCTGGACATAAGAGCTTCCTTTCGCTTCCTGACAGGATGCCAATACCAGGAGATAAGTCTTCGTGGATTGTTTTCTGAAGAGGAGAATAAATTTACAGAATGATGCTGATCAAAGACAGCATCTTCTCCCCTGCCTGGCCCTCCACCTGCCTTACAAAGGAGCAGCACACAATTAGCAGCAAGAAGCAGCCAGGGTGTAGAGAGCGTTTCCTTAGAGATGCTGTTAGCACTCTGAGCTGCACTGAGCTCAGATAGAGGCTCCATTGTTCCGGCCCAGAAACGGAGACGTCTCCAGGGGCGGCAACTTAAACACGCTGGGGGGAAGTTGAAGTTACAGGCTTTCTCTTGCATTAGTCAATTAAAAAAGAAAAAAAAAAAGAATTCCTTTCTTGACTAAGCGAACTTCCTATGGAGGTAATGGAGTAAAATCTGGCTTTTCGAAGTCTGAGGGACTCTCTCCCAAATTGAAGATAAGCAAGCACCTGTCAAAATCAAGCGTCTAAATGAATGGGGCTGTCATATGTGATGCCAACAGGTCAGTTTCTCGGGATTGTTAAATAAACTGACAGCCATCGGCCAGCTGTGTGGAAGCTGAAGGGGCATTTCTAGTCCCCAGGAACAGGACGGCACTGCTTGCTGTTTGGTGAGGCTCACCGTGTGGCAGGTGGTGGTTCGGGGTCCAGGCTGGCTGTCCCCTACCTGCCGGGAGCCCTGGGCCGGCTCTGAGGCTGGGGAGGCGTGGCTAGGGGAGCCACACACTAGTCTGAGCGAGGACTGGACTCAGGGTGCTCAGTTGTGGGAAGTGTCCTCAGAGCACACCGCCTCCGAGACGCGTTCCGCACGGAACAGAGAGACTGCGGCAGAGCCAGGAAGACAGTTTGCTGGGTAGGTTAACTATCAGCTTGTCAGAATGACCACCTGTGCTCTACGTGAGTCTTTTGATTTGGGGGATCAGGAGTCTTCGATATGCACGCAGGATTCTGTGTTTTCTGTGTGAACATTTCACAAAGGGACCTCGGCTCTGAGATCACTGCCTTCCCCATTCAATGCGTTCTTCCTGGGACTTGTAACCAGTCTCACGGGAGAAGGCTTCAGGCCCAGTTCTCTTTCCTGAGTGCTGGAGCCGCACACACACGCGCCCACCTGAGTCCACCTGTGTGCCCGACGCACACTTCAAATTCAACATCACCAAACTGGATCTATCGTCTTCCTTCCAAAGCCAGTGACATGTCCCGTTTTTCTTTTTTTTTTACGGCCATCTTATTGCTCCAGCCAGAACTAGGACGACTTTTGCTTCCCTACCCTCTACGTTGAATATTATCTTCCCACAAACAAACCCTGGTGATTTCTCACCCAGATTGACGTCTCTGACTCACGACACAATCTATCTCCATAGTAATGCTAACAGTTCTTTAAGGATTAGCCTCGGCCTTGAAATCCAACTTCCTTCGCTGGGTGTACAGAGCCTGCTGCTGTCTGGCTCCCGTCTCCCTTTCCTATCTCACAGTCCTGCTCTGGGTGTACTCCGCGTTCTATACCTACTCGCACGCTCTTCCTGAGGGCCGCGCTCTCCCATGCCCAAGCCCTGTTCCCTGGGAAGTCATTTCTCTACACTCTCAGCCTTGCCACCTGTCCCCCAGCCAGGGTCAGGCGCCCGCCTGCGGGTCCACCACCGTCCCATGCACTTCCATCACTCTGGCAATGGTACTGCGATATAGCTGTGCTTCTGCGTGTGTCTCCATGTGGCCTCTGGGCCCCTGGAGGGCAGAGAGTGTGTGTCCTCTCTTCTCCCCAATGCCCAGCATGCTGCCCAGGATGGAGCAAGCGCGAGTCAATTCACAGCTCAGCAGCCCCGCTTCTCTGCAATGCAAGGGCTGCTAGAACGACCTTTCTGCCTACTCAACCAATGATGAACGCACGTCTGTCTGCCTGCTGCCCGCCTATCTAATTCCCCTCCCTCCCAACTTTCCCAATTTGATTATTTGAGAGAAGAAAAGAGAAAGTAAGAGAGAGAAAGGACGGAGGGCCCAGAGCAGTCTCCATAGTTGTGACATAGTTTCATTCCACACAGGTGGATGTGAGACCATACAGGGTGGGAACAAAACTGGGGCCTCCTGCATGGGAGGTGAGAACCTTCACCACCATCCCCGTGGTTACCATTTGTGCCACAGTTCAGCAGATGGGTTTGCACGGGCCGGGGCTGGGAATTGAACCCCAAACCATGTGATTGTGAGGCAAGTGCTCAACCCCTGAGCTATCCCAGCATCCCCTGCCCCTTTCCCAACCTTTTAAAAACAGATTTTGGGTTGCTTGAGAAACTGCCATTTGTAAGACATAGTAAGAAACAAAGCTTTCAAAGAATAGATCTGAGGAAACCGCGCTGCCGGGCTCTGCTGAGTCTCATCATGGGTGACAGCAAACCAGGTCACGCAGCTTGAGGTTTAGTGCGATGACATGTGTGGCAGGAAGCCCTTGTCTCACCCGCAGCTTTACCATCCCCTAAGCAGGTGGTTCTGGGCAAAGATCACTGCACTTCCGTGTCCCACATGTGTACAGTGGAGGTGACGAGACTGAGCGCACAGTGCCGACAGCGAATTGAAATCCAGGCCTTTTTACTGCTGTGAGAAGAGCCTGCTGCCTTCCCACCTCCGGGTTCCCCCATCCGCAGGCTGAGCCCGTCAGTGCAAAGGGCCTGGGGCTGCCTCCAGGGAGGGGGCGCCCCGCTTGGCTCAGGGCTGCCGCATGCGGCAAGGCTCAGCTCACAGGGCCGACACCGCCAAGTTCCACGAGCTGTCCTTCTACACACGAGGCCGCACGCGCACAAGGGAAGGGAAATTCTCAGCACGACCAACACAACGTGTCTTTTTGACATGACGCCAACCTCTTCATGGTCTGCGAAGGGACAGCACTGTGTGACAGCAGCCAGACCCGGGAGCGATCTGACCGCCTACAGTAAACCAGTAAAGGCCCCTCGTGCCACCGGGAGCGGGGGGCATGTGAGGGAGGGAATGTACGTGGAAGCGTCTGCACTTGCAGAAGGAACACGGTATGAGTCTGTTGGAATTCTACGTGGGAATTTTGGCCGTACCCCACTTACCGTCTCACCCTGCCTCAGTCACCTCAAGCTTAGCATCCTCAGATGCTCCGTAAGCCGTCACAGCAGCTTGGGCTTTGTTCAGATACTAACAGACGGAATCCTCACGCTGAGCCTGTCGAGTGGGTACGTTCATCACCCAGTTTTACAAAATGGAAACTGAGGCCCAGAGGGGTCCCTCTTGAATGAAGAATTCATGAGTGCAACCTCTGCTACCTCTTGGCTTGTAACATAACAAACCGCCTAAATACGGGGCTTTGAGTCAAGTCGGAATAATCATGATTACACTCAACCATTTTCGAAGTGTAAGAAATCTTAACTGTAGAAGATAAAAATATAAACAAAATGTATAGTTTACTTAGTGGTAATGTTATCCTACTACCCAGAGATAATTTTTTTACTGTAAAAATTTATTTTTTGTAACATTTTTAATGTTAGAAAGCTTTTAATCTTCTTTTTGATTACATACCTTTCTTTAAACCTTAACCTGGAACCACCCTATCATTTTATATCACACCTCTTCTATGTATATTGTGTTTTGGCACAAGGGATTTTGAAAGTAAGACTAAGCAAAGGATAAATTCAATTTTTTTTTTAATTTTTTTTTTTTTTTTTATCTTTTCACATTTATAGAGAGAAATTATCTTTTTGTCTTCAGTGCATAGTTATTTCTATTTTACTTTTTGACAGATAGAGAGAGAGACAGAGACAGAGACAGTTAGAGAACCAAACTGTGGGAACTCCCCAGTTCAGCACGTGGGTCCTGCCTGGGCCGGAGCCGGGAT
>PVKE010021944.1:0-26010 GCA_004027555.1 Craseonycteris thonglongyai
AAAAAAAAAAAAAAAAAAAGATGGCTTCCTTGAACACACCCTCAACACCTTTGCAAGTACCACAGGCCTGGGTCACTCTACTCTCTGCAAAAAGTGGCCAGAGAAAAGACACCACCATGCTGTCTGCTCTCGCTTTAAACCCATGTCCACAAATATCACGCGGGTCTTTAATCATCCTGCATGTCCCCAGGGCATTCACTCTCACACTCTCCTCCCCTCAACAATGGTTTTACACGTTAACTCAAGTCTTAGAGCTCCAACCATTCACGGTGCTAGGGGGCTTGCATCCCACTTCAGAGAAAATGAAGTAGCTGGAAGACAACTTCCTTGATGTCCCCACCAACATCTATAGCCTCATAGCTGCTTTCCTGCTTGTTGATGTAGATGAACTGTCCTGGCTCCTAACCCTGCCTGGTGCCCTTGGTGAATCCCCTTATCTCCATGGGAACATGATTCCAGGAATTTTTCATATTTTCTCCCCCCACATCATTAATTTTCTTCCCTCTACTGTGTAATTCTCATTTGCACATAAACCTGCTATCACATAGTGCATCGTTATTTATAACTCTTCATTGGCCTCAATTACCTATCAGTTACAGCTTCTCTCTCTCTCTTTCCAATAAAATATCTGGAGTTTTCCATACTTGCCGATACTGGCTGTCTCCAAAGCCTTTTCTGTCATTCTGAATTAAACCCATTGCTATAAGGCTTTTCTCAGAGCATTCCAAAAGAACGCCCTCTTGACCTCCACATCACCTAAATTCGAGGGTCAACTCTTTGTTCTCATCTTAACTTTGTAAAGCACTTGACACAGTTGATTACTGCTTCACCTGCAAACAAGTTTATTGGTTCCCAAATCACTGTAATCAGGCTTCTCCCTTCTTAATTCTTTGCTAATTCCATCTTTACTCCCCAATCTCTTATTCTTAGACTCAGTCTTTTTTTTTAAGATTTATTTTGTTTTGAGAGCCAGGGAGAGAAAGAGAGACAGAAGAGAGAGAGAGAGAGAGAGAGAGAGAGAGAGAGAGAGAGAGAGAGAGAAAGGGGAAGGACTCAGAGCAGTCTCTATAGTTGTACATCATTAGATGTGATAGTTTTATTCCCCACAGGTGGATGTGGGGCTGCGTGGGGTGGGAAACAACCTGGGAGCCTCCCACATGGGAAGTGAGAACTTTTGCCACCACCCAGTGGTTACCAGTTGGGCTGCAGCGCAGGATATGGGTTTGTACATCTGGGGCGGGGATTTGAACACCGGACCTCACGGTCACAAGGAAAGTGATCAACCTACTGAGCTATTCTGGCATCCCCTGAATTTCTTTTCTAAACATAATCTCACTCCCTCATCTAGTACCAAGCTATTAAATACCACTTGGATATTATAATACCCAAATGTATACCCCTCCCTCAGACTTCTCCTCTGAGTACTATACCCTACTATGCCTACTTAGCATCGTCCCATGGTGGTTTGACACCCCAAATCACATCCTGATATTCCTCTGCTTTGCCCAACAGTCTTCTTATCTCAGTCAGTGGCAGCCCCATTCTTCCAGTTTCTCAGGCAAAAATTATTGCACGCATTTTTGAGTTCTTCCTTTCATATCTCATGTCTAATCGTGCAGGAAATCCTGTAGACTCTATATTCAAATATATCCGGATTCCAACCACATCTCACCATCTCTACCACTATCACCCTGGGCTAGGCCACCAGCATCTCTCCCCTCAATTACTGCAGTGACCTCCTGACTGGTCTCCCTGCTCATGCACACGAGCTTCAACAACTTAACATCAATGCAGCAACCAGAGTAATTATTTATTTTTAAGCCAGATCATGTAACTCCTCAGCTCTAAACAGTCAAGGGCTCCCGATTCTAATCAGAATAAAAGCCAAAGTCCTTAGAAAGGTGTACAAGACTCTAGACCAGCACCGTCTAATAGAAATATAATAGGAGCCATTTTTGGAATCGTAAATTTCCTGATCTCTGTATAAAACTGAAAAGAAAAAGGTGAAACGAATCTTAATAGCGTATTTTATTTAACACAGCATTTCTAAAATACTAGAATATCATTGAAATGATAGCATTTCAATGTGGAATCCATATAAAAATTGAGACATTTTACATTCTTATTTTCATTCAAAGTCCTCGAACTGTGTGTCATCTAGTCAGATCGCCATCTCAATTTGGACTAGCCATATTGCAAGAGTAGCTAGAGGCTGTGTTGGACAGTGTATCTGGAGCCCACATCTTTCTAACTGGCCTGCTGTTTCCTTCCTTCTGCTTTGCTCACTGCTCTAGCCAACAGGGCAGGCTTGCACCTCAGGACATTTGCACTATGTGTTCCCCCCTGTTCTGCTCTTTCCCCTGGTAACCTCATGTAGGTGGCTTTTTCATCTCCTTATCTTTGCATACATGGCCATCCCACTTAAACTGAAACCACCACACTTCCCATTCTAACACTCTCAATTCCTCTTGCCTGCTTTAGTTTTCCTTTGGCAGTTATCACTGTCCAAATGACCATATATTCATTATGTATTGCCTGTCTTTTCACACAAGCTAAGCTCCACAAGGGCAGGTGATGAGTTTCCACCACTTACAACACTGCCTGGTACATAGTAGGCACAAAATAAATGCTTCTTGACTGAATGTATTCATGAGAACATAAATCTATCTTCTCACAAGGATTTTTAGGTCAGGGCTTGGAGCCCGTGTCTCGCATAGTGCAACAGCAGCGGAGATCTTGGAGTGATTGAATGGGAGCTTTGGTCTGTTAGGAATCATTTCAAGAAGAGGCAAGCTATGCCTAATGCAGTAAACACGTTCTGAGTGGGCAACGGTAATGTAATGATCCCTATGTCCTTGATGCAAGCCTGCTTTCCCCTGGGCAGCTCCAGAGGCCAGAGCCAGTGCCAGAGGGGAGAAACTGACAGGGACTAATTTTAAGTTTTTGGAAAAGTACCTATAAATAATCAGCACGATTCCAAATGAATTGGACTGTCTTAAGAGGTCTACCTATTGCCCCAAATCTAGAAATCACTATTGCTGAGAAGATTTAGGCTCCGTATGGGAGGCTAGACAAAATCTCTACAGTTACCTTTAACATTCTAAGATACTTAAGCCTAAATGTTGATGTTGTAGACATAATATGGATTTTGATATCAAACTGCCTGGGTCTGAAGTCTTATTTCACTGTTAACCTGCTGCTATGTAGTCTTTTGCCTATTTGTTGTTAATATATATATTTTTAGGATATTGCCTATCCCCCCCCAAGGATGTTTTCAGATAATGTATATAAAATTCTTCCATGTGAGTTGACATAAAATAGGAAGTAAATAATTTTACGAACTATTGTTGGAAAAGTTTTTTCTGAGGTTCTAGAATTGCCAAAATTTTAAAGGTTCTCCCCCCTTTTAAAAAAATTCTCAAGCTGTTTCTACAAATCAGCTCCCACCACTCAATGACTACTCTCAATCTCTATTCCCATCAGTAACAACAACCACTACCCTTATACACTAAGTGCTATCTCATTTCATCTTTGCAAAAGGTGTGAAGGCATTGGCCAAAATTATGCCTGTTATCCAGATGAGGAAACTGAGAGGCTCAGAGATGCTAACTAACTTGCCCAAGGCCAGGCCACACATCTAGTGAAGTGGCCAAAGGTTGCCTAGGAGATTCCAAAGGTTTTCTTTCACTGTTCTGTACTCATTTATTCAGTCAACAAATATTTATTGATCTTCTGTCTGTGCCAGGTGCTGTGTTGGGAATTGATGATCCCATCTTACACAATCCCCTTCTCTATTCTCTGTGAACTTAGTCTCTAGAGTCAGACTAATCTAACTGTGAGGATGCCAGGATAGCTTAACAGGTTGTGTGCTTGCTTTAGCTTAACAAGTTGAGCGCTTGCCTTGCAACTGCCAGGTGCAGGGATCGATTTCCAGCCCCAACCTATACAAACCAATATGCTGAACTGCGGTGCAACTGGTAACCACCGGGATGATGGCAAAGGTTCTCACCTCCCTTGTGGGAGGCCCCCAGTTAGGTTTTTGCGCTACACAGCCCCACACCCACCCGTGTAAAATGAAAATATGTCACAATTAATGATGATGTACAACTACAGAAACTGCTCTGGGACCTCCCCAGCTTTTCTCTCTCTCCCCCACTTCTCTCAAAAAAATAAAATCTTAAAAAAAAAAAAGATTAGAAGGTGTGTAACCATCACCTACTTCCTTTCACTAAAGCTTTCCTATCCCTTCTGTAGATGCTGCATATTTGCTGCTTCTCTACACACTCTGCAGTATTTTCCTGAACTTAGTAATGCAAATCACCTCATCATTTTCCATTTCTGATTGGATAACAAGACGGAGCTTACTTTTCCTTAAGAAGTGGCCACACACCATAGCCAGCATCTTACAGAGTGGACTATAATTTGAAAACCTGACTACTCTAAAGCCCCCTTTATGTCTCCTTTGCCTTGCAGTTTGTTTCCAAATCTCAGTTACAGTCTGAACATCAGATGGGAACAACAGTAGTGTGGGCATCCTGAAGTGGTGCCGAGACATTCATTAGCAAATAATGTCTGCTTGTTCCCAACCTCCTTTGGAAGGTCTGAACTTCACCTCCACACAAGCCACTGCCCTTGCTGACTCCTTTCTAATGCCAGCCACCCATCCGCCTCACAGAGCCAACTACAGGCATACAATACACATATTATGGGCTCAACCTTCCTCTTGTTATTCAGTTTGATTTTACTCACTAGTTCCAGGCAACCTTAAAGTATTTTCTAAATTACTTTCATTTCTAAATGACTTTCTTTTGGTCAAATAACCAGAAGGCTATGAAAGCTTAAAAAAGAAAAACCCTTCTATTTATCCAACTCCAGTTTAAATGATATCATAATATAATGAATTTCAAGTATTTAAAACACCTGCATATTTATGTATTTCAAATGGGTTGAAGTGTACTGATTTCACTGATTTTGCCACTTCACAGAGAGGAGGAGGGATATTATTATAACTAGTGGTCCTGAATTTCTAAACATAACATCCGAGGGCCACACTGCCCTAATTCTAAATGACATTTCTATGTCACTCTACATTGGATCAATCTGATTATTCTTTATTTCATGTCCCTACACAGTGCTGAACATGTGGTAAGCATGCAATTATTTCAGTCACCTTTTGGCATCATTGATATGCCATCTATCTGATGCCCTGAACAGTCAGTTCTTGGAATTCCTTACCTCCACCGATCTTGGAAAGACCACTGTCCTCCAGTGACCTCAGTGCCACTCACTCATCCCAGTGATTATGAACCGAAACTGCTCATCATCTCAATGTTAAGTATTAGATTCTATCTCACTCTTTCGAGTAACCCTTTCCAACACTTGATGAATGCTCAATTTGGAATGCTCGTTCGATGGCTTTAGGTCCTCTCTCCTTCCTACTCCATGGGACATGCTTAGTCTTAAAAACCATTTGTTGTTTATTTGAAGTTCAAATTTCACTGGGCATCCTATATTTTTATTTGCTAGATCTCACTACCCTACAACCATTATAATTGCTCTCTTATAAAAACTCTTGACTTCTTTGGGCTCCTACTTGAAACTCTCTTGGCAAAAACACTGTGTGTTAAAGCTCAGTTTTCTGACAATTCTGTTTTCCCATCTATGCAGCTGATTGTGGCTGGAGAAAAACACAACCCCACTGAGCAGATCTCACTTCTAATGCATGAGCACAAACCTCAAAAGGGGCCTTAATACTATGTGGAGAATTGTTCCACTTATACGCTCTCAGTCAACACATGTTCTGTATTTTATGACTTTGCTTTTCTCCTCAAAATCTTTTATATGTTCTCTTTAATCCTCATTCTCAGGGTTCTACTACACTGAGAAAAATCAAAGCACTCCAGAGAATTCCCAGACTCCTTTCACCATTTATATCCAATTTATTTTTACCCATCGATGTTAGCTTCTCATCCTGTTATACAGATTGGGGGTCAGCAAACTGGGGCCCATGGGCCAAATTCAGCCTACCAGCTAAGGATGATTTTAAATTTTAAATGGACGAGGGGATTAAAAGAATATAGATTAAAGACTTCAGTGAACTGAAATAAAGTTTAGTTGGAACACAGCCATGCCTGTTCATTTATGTATTATCTATGGGGGCTTTAGAGCCTCAGCAGAGTAAGAACTATGACAGAAATCATTATGATTCATAAATACTAAAATATTTGCTCTCGGCCCCTTCACAAAAAAATTTTACAGACCCCTCATCTATCTGTGTTCCAGTCCTATGCCACTTAATCCATTCCTTCTCTCCTACTCGAGACTATGGCCCTACTCATTCTACCCAATCCTACACCATCAGCTCTTCCCTGTCAACTAAATCACTATTAGTATACCAAAAAACTGTTATTTCTCCAATCTTAAAAAACAAACAACTTCTTCCTTGTCTCCCCTCTGACTCCACCAGTTACTGCTGTTACTTGTAACAAAAATGCCCAAATAATTATCTGCACTCGAGGGTCACAAATTTTCCCTGAATTTCTCTTAACCACCCCCTATCACTCCACAGAAAACTCCTTGTATCCGCTACCAATGGCCCCTGCGAAGCTAACCCCAGGGACCAATTCTCCCCTTACTTGATCAATGATGAGCAGCGTATGACACAGTAGGTCACTCTCCATCTCCAAGATCTTTGCACTTGGCTTCTGAGACACCACGCTCCCTTGATTTTTTCTTCTGCCTACTCATTGCTTCCTCATAGTCTCCTCCTTGTTCCTCTTTTTCTCCTCTTATCGCTGGAGGGCCCCAAGTCCTCCTTTTTCATTCCTGCCCTCTCCTCCAGTCTCGCAGCTTAAAAGCCCATCTCTCATGTTCATAGCTGCCAAATACACACCTCAGCCCAGACCTCTCTCCTGAGACCCAAGCTGCATTATGCAACTGCCTACCTGGCATCACCAAGTGAGCACCAAGTGGACATCGCAAAATCAAACTTCCAGTCCAAACATTATTAGTCCATAGCTCTCAATGCAATCCAGGTTTCGCTCTATCCCCCAACCTGTCTTCCCTGGCTTTGTTACTGCTGACCCTATCTTTCCTTTCAGGCCCGAGTCCTTGCAATTACTCTTGACCACTCTCTTTCTCTTCTACTCCACCTTGATCTGTCAGGCAATTTGTTGGCTCTACACAATTTACTCTACACAATTTATTCAGCAGCTGACCATTTCTCACCTGACCTTACCTCACCTCATTTCACCTCATCACCTCTCACCTAGATTACCGCAATATCCTACTTCCACATTTGTCTGATACTCTACTCTCCACCCAGAAGTGAGCAAAATCCTTTTAAATGGGAGTCAGAGCAAAAACCAAAGTCCCTCACAAAGCTACCCTTGATCTGGCTTGCTGCCTCCCTACCCCTCGCCCCTCTGATCCATCTCCTATCATATCAAATACACTGACCTACCAGCTGCTTCTGGGATAAGACAGGCCTGTTCCCCTTGGGGTCTTTGTGCTTGCTGTTTCCTCTACCTGGAAGGCTTTTCCCTAGATAGATGCCACCTTCAAATCTGAGATGTCACCTTTTCAATGTGACCTACCTTGACCTCCTGATCCCTCAGCCCTGCTCTACTGTACAACAAAGCTCTATTAACCTGTATTATACTACGACCTTACTTATTATGCAGTTGTTTGGTATATTACCTCCACAAGGCAACATATTTTTGTCTGTTTTGTTCACTTCAATTATTGAGTTCCAAGGGCTTGAAATGAAAAATCCCCTGATAAATAGGGTGACCAGATGTACCATTTTAAATGGAACAGAAAACAATGATATTGTCCTGTTTCAAACGGTACTTATGGTCAGCCTACTGACACCTTGAATTTAGCCCAGTGAAACTAGGCTGATCATTTGTACCATTTGAAAAGGAATGGTACCTTTATTTTCTGTCTCATTGAAAACAGTACGTGTGGTCAGCCTATCAATAAATATTTGTTGAATGAACAAATTGAATGTGTACTTACTAGATGATTTCATCTTCATTTTTTAAATTAGTTTTTCGATAACCTTGAGAGTTGTGTGTTAGGTCCATTTTACCTTGTAAAATTAATTGAATGAGTCCAAGTGACTCTAATGTTTTGGTGGCCTACATGAGCAAACCAAAAAGGTTAAGAAACCGAAACCTAAATATAACCAATCACAAACACCTAACTAGACTTTAAGCTATTGCCAATGAAATAATTTACTTTCTAGGTTTAGCGCCTTCTCTGGGTGTCTTTCTCCTGGCTCCTGAGAGCTGCTGACTGCTTACAGTTGGTGCTGCCTGACTTGAATCAGTTTGTGCAAATAAACTTTAAATTTTCAATATGCCTCAGTTCATCGTTTAACAACCTATAAGGACACCAGCCCTTAAAAAGTTTAAGTAACTTGCACAAATCGCAAGTTATTAAGTTCAAAAGTGAAATTGAGGATTTTGGTCTTTTTTAACCCCATGGATAGTGTCTCTAGCTTTTTAAATGGCTGACTCTATGTTCACATTTGTGGGAACCTAAAAAATGACAAGTTCACTTGCACCAAAGACGCACTCTTGGAGTCCACGAGTAAGCAAATTTCTATTAGTCAAATCAGAACTTCCCAAAATAAATGCAAAGGGAAAGTTAGGAGTTTCCATTTGTTCCTAAAATAAGGTGACCAGATTTTAACATTGGTAAAGCGGGACACCATTGACCGGGGGGGAGGGGGTTCTTGATTAAAAATTTGGTCTATCTCCCGCCTTTCCCTAGCTTGTCATGCAATCTTTCCAAAAATCGGGACTTTTTAAAAATGCCGTGGGACATGGGACAAATTGTTAAAAATCGGGATTGTCCCGCCAAAAGCAGGATGTCTGGTCACCTTGTCCCAAAATAATTCACACATTTAAGTAACATCAAATTAGAATTATTTAAATAGATAGAAACCTTTTTAAACTACACGAAGAAGTAAACATATAACATATCACTTACTTTTATCAGGTTTAAAGTTCTCCTTGGTGAAGTTGTGGTTGAAGAGAATCAAGATGAACTTGGGGAGGTCTGATTGGAGGTTTGGGGCATGGTAAAGATTTGGAGAATTTAAAGAGTGAAGGAAGATAAAAAAATATAGGAAAAATGTTACCTAAATAATTTGGACCGATGATTGATACTCCCTGGATCACTAGAGGTTGATGATGTCAGAGAACCTTTAAAAGAAAAAAAAATCTAAAGACTATTTAGTGCTGTCTTTTGTCTTCAGGACTCCCAAGTGCTATCGTATGGATCAAGATTATCTCTACCTAGAATAGAAAACCAGGAAAAAACCAGTAAAAAAGCTACTACCCTCTCATTCCTGGGCTTTTCAACTCAAAACTAAAGCTCCTCCCACTTCCACAGCCAGGAAGCCCTCCCAAATTTGCATTAGAAGCTGGAGGAAGAACACTTGGGAAACTTGGTAAATTAAAAACTGAGCCATACCCAAGGTACCTCCAATTGTGAGTGTGACTGGCATTAGCCCTAAGATTTGTAGGGAAAGGAAAATCACCATTAATTCTCATTTGAAATCAATATTAAATCTGCAGGTTCTGTACAAGTTAATAAATACAAGAAGCATCAATCTCACAATATTAGTATTATATATTTTAAAAACTCATACTCCTCAGTTAACTAAGTAAGCATTGTCATTGCGTTAATAATGCAAGGTAAAAAATAATAATAATAAATAAATAAAGATAGAACACTTTACTGGGCCTGGAGAACCCCTAGCAATCTTTCTTCCGCATTCCTCCCAAGCTTAGTTGTTTTAGAAAGAACAAGAAGCAGTCACCCAAACCAATGGAATAAGAGGGTGTGGGGTCTGGGCCATTTAGCCTAAACTGCCCCTCCTGTCCAAGATAATTGCATTTAAAGGGCTCCTTGGAATTGCTAACTAAAGAAATTTTGAAAAATAATTTAAGTACTTTCCAATCTGAGTCCCAGGTTGGTGCCCCTGTTGCCCTACTATGAGCCTGGGAATATTAGTGACAATGCCTAACTCAAAGTTAGTCCCTGGTCGGGAATCAGCTGTGAAAGAGGTGGCGGTGCAACTTCTTCGACCAAGGAGAAGCTTCACCAAAGCACCAAGACCATGATCTGGAATGTCTGGTCTGTTCTGTCCCCTCCCTTCTTTCTTTCCTCCCTTCCTTCCTTCCTTCCTTCCTTCCTTCCTTCCTTCCTTCCTCCCTCCCTCCCTTCCTTCCTTCCATCTTTTTAAAAATATATAAGTCCCTAAAGACTAGACTTGCACCTCCTACTGCTCCTACCACCCTACATCTCCTAGTAAACACAGTTAAGTAAAATATTCACTAAGTATAATTAAGTATTCACATAGCAAAATAAATGGATAGTAATCTTAGAACTACCTTTGGGCTCACTTGATACCTGATGTGGAAGTTATTAATTGAATCAGGTCCTTAGTGAATGTCCTCACAATCTACAGTGGATCAATAGAATATTTTTACTTAAAACCTGTTCAAAGTTTGCTAACCTAACTCAAGTTCGCCTGAGAGCTGGATCTAAAATATAACTTTTCTAAGAATCATAATTATATTTAGTAAGTGAAGTCTTTACTACTGGAAAGCTTAGCTTTAGTTTTGAGCAATTAAGAAGCATCATGTAACTGTAAATGCCCAGTACATTTTGGATCCTTATGATCATTTCAATCTAAAAGATTATGTCATGGAGCTTGTAGGGTAGAATATATATTGTATTTTATAAAGTTCAAAAGCAGGCAAAACTAATCTCTGGTGTTAGAAACTAGTGATGTATTATAGATTTGTACACTTGAAACTTATATAATCTTGCTAACCACTGTCACACCAACAAATTTAATAAATACATAATAAATACTAGGATAGAGGGTGAGGTGAGGGAGACAGTGGGGTGGTTAATGACTGAAAATGGGTTTTGAGGTTCTGGTAAGTTTTCTTGATCTAGGATTACATGAGTATGTTCACTTAAAAAAAGGACCTAATCACTTATGATTTGTGCACCTTTTTCTCCAGGTTTGTATATTTTAGTTGAAAGTGTAGATTTCAAAAGTAGGATAAAATCCCTGGGGTGTCTGTCCACCCCAGGGAGAGAGTGCTGGACAATGAGTATCATTGCAGGAAGGAAACATTAATTTTTTCCTACTTTTGAGCCATAGACATGGATTACCCAATCAAACATATAAAAAATGAACTTTAAGATGAAAATAAAAATTTAAGATACAAAATGGAAATCACAGTCTTCCAAAATACTAATAGTTTGATTTCTTGGTAGTCACCCAAATTCTTGTTACAAGAGGCAATACTTCATCCACAAGTGAGCAGCTAGCTAGTAAATTGAGACATACAGGGGAAGATAAGACAGTTTGTTGTCTTGCTAATCAATCAACTTGAAGGTTTTAACAAATGTACTTTGATCTCAGGAAAAGAAAACTGCAACTCAGCAAAGGACTTAGGATGACATAAGAGGTTGTGATGGGGCAAC
This sequence comes from Craseonycteris thonglongyai, assembly GCA_004027555.1. NCBI lineage: Eukaryota > Metazoa > Chordata > Mammalia > Chiroptera > Craseonycteridae > Craseonycteris > Craseonycteris thonglongyai. The sequence goes on from PVKE010021944.1 coordinate 11,518, forward strand.
TTGCCTTGTCTGAAAGGCGTCCTGAGAGGGCCAGAGGATGTGTTATAAGATATGGGACACGTTTGCCAAAATGGAAAACTGAAAAGAATTTATCACCAGCTGGGAAGGATGCTGGCAAAAAAACCCACCACTGTTTTCTATTTATCTTTTCCCGAATGTTTTCCCATCAAGTCGTAGCCAGACTGTTGGCAGTAAAAATACTTATCTATTATTTCATTTACTTGGATCGATATAGTCAGTTTCTTGAACAAAAACTTCTGGGTCACTGCTTGTTCTATCTCCAGAACAGGCTGTTCTAGTTAAATCAAGGTGATATCAAATGTTTCAGCCCCTGCTTTCAGCAGCCAGCACTGAGTCTAGAGCAAACTTGTCCAACCCACGAACCATGGGCTGCAGGTGGCCCATCACGGCTTTGAATGCAGCCAACACCAATCGTAAGCTTTTCTAAAACATTATGAGATGTTTTTAATTTTTTTTTTTTTTTTTTTAGCTCACTAGCTATCATTAGTGTTAATATATTTTATGGGTGTCCCAAGACATTCTTCTTCCAATGTGGCCCAGGGAAGCCAAAATTTTGGACACGCCTGCTACAGGAAGAGGTGACTGCCTTCATAAAAGCGAGCATGAATAAGGGGAAGAGCAGGGCTGATAGCAGAGGAAACCACTGCTGCACTGAGAAGTGCACTGAGAGAAGAGAAAAGAAAAAGAGAAGCAGGATTATCTCTTTGTTTTTCTCCCGGAGGCTGTGGAAACAGATACAAGGAGGCAGGGAATCTCAAGGTTACATAGGGCCTTGCACTGAGTGTTAGTTAGCAAGGAGTTTTGGGTCTCTAGACTCCAAGGCTGCCCTGCAGAGTAACCTCCTCTCCTCCTTCTCTCTCTCTCTTTTCTGCCCTTCCTCCCTCCCTCTCTTCCTTAGCTCTTGGTTTCATTCTGTTTTTGTTTATTTTGAAAGTCAAAACTGCTCTATTTACTTGACCCTCCCAGGGAGTCACAGGTGCAGATGTGCGAGCCTGGGCCCTCTGCTGCTTGCTTCTAGCCACATATCACCATCCCAAGGAATGGCTAACAGCTTTCTTTGGCTCTGACTGTATTCTTCCTGGCTTATTGCTGGTTTGTGTCCGCCTCCTTTAGGGTGCAAGGTTTTGAGGGCAAGGCAGTGGATTATGTATCTTTCTTAAGATTTATTTTTATTGTTTTTGACAGAGAGAGAGAAAGCGACAGAGACAGAGAGAAGGGGGAGGACCCAGAACAGTCTCCATAGTTGCACATCATCGGTTTTTCCACATAGTTTCATTCCACAGGTGGGCACGGGGCTGCACAGGGCAGGAACTGGGCCGGGGTCTTCACCCCGGTTAGAACCAAACTGGGGGCACTCTCCAGTTCAGCATATGGGTCCGCATGGGCTGGGGCAGGGACTCGATCCTTGGTCCCCAGGGCTGCAAAGTGAGGGCTTAACCCACTGAGCCATCCCGGCTTCCCCTTTGTATCTTCTGATTCCTGTTTCCCTAAGTGGTATTGATAACCCCACTTTTTAATTTAATTTAATTTTTTAAAGATTTATTTTTGTTTTTAGACAGAGAGACAGATGGAGAGAGAAACAGGGAAGGAAGAGAGCACAGAGTACTCTCCATAGTTGTACATCATTAGCTTTTGATAAAGTTTCATCCTACAGGTAGGCACAGGGCTGCGCAGGGCAGGACATGAGCTGGAGGCCTCCTGCATGCATGGGAAGCACGCCCAGGACAGGAGCCGAACTGGGGGCCTCCACATGGGAAGCTCGCCCCAGCAAGAACTGAACTGGGGGCTACAACCAGTTCAGCATATGGGTCCTCGCGAGCTGTGGTCAGAATTCTGTCCTGGGACCCAGGGCAGCAAAACGAGTGCTCAACCCTCTGAGCCATCCCAGTGTCCCCTAAATCCCCACTTTTTAACCCTTCTGTTGTGTTTCCAGTTCCTGGACTAATCACTCTTTTAAATTGAAAGTAGATAGTTTTTAGGATGAAATGTCCCTGCCCACTATACTAGTTGATTACCTTATAATTCCTTCCTTACTTGTTAACTGTAGTCTTACTATCTTTTCAAATTTGGGGAAAGCAATGTCTCAGGAATAAACTGCTCCACCAGACTGGCCACGGACCTTGAGGGACTAAGACAAGTTTTTCCTCTCCTTTCCTGTGCCTAGGGCTCTGGGATCTGCTTCATAAAGTGATACTTTTTAACTGTATTAATTAAATCTGTCTCTCCGGGTTGAGGTGCCTTGAAAACACAGCTCATAACCCAGCAAGAATTCCAACGACCTCCTTTGAAGAACTGAATGAGCCTTCTAGATGGATCCTGAGATCCCTCCCTTTTAGCTCAGTTAGGGGGAGAGCTCTGTGAACCCCAATAGGCAGGGACAACAGCCACATTCAGTAGGAAGCAGATATAGAAAAAAAGATCTTCAGCCCCTCAACTTCCCACAGAGAATTGTGGGGATCATGTCTCTCAAGAGAAAAGCAGGCAGGCAGTTAGAGCAGAGAGCTCTCAGGGGCCCCTCCCCAAAAGTTCACATTGCTGCGATAATCAGCAGTCTTTGCCACCCTTCCAGGAGACCCTGCCCCAGACCAGATGGCCATGGGAGGTAATAAAGCCAATAGTGCCTTACATCACCAGTGTTTACTTCCAGGGACCACCCAGCCCCAGCCCCTGGAGATGAATCTTTCTTCCAAAACCTCCTGGGGAAAAGAGAGATAAGACCCCACCGGGATTAGCTGCTTTTTGATGCAGGTGCAAACCATTAGCTCATGTCTTTATTAGTCTGGCTCCCAGCCTCAGTGCAACAAAATTGTAATAAAACAGTCATAAAGGCTTTTTCCCCTACCCCCACCCCTGTGAGTTTTTCTGTATGCATTCTGGGAAAAAAATATGCACAGTTAAAGAAGGGATGTAATGAACCTCCTGCCAATCAGGACTGTCAATCAAAAGACCCCACACCCCAAAGGGTGTTCTCTTCTAAAAGGCAATAAAAGCTGCTTAGCTCCTCATAACCAGCCCTTGGAGCCACCTCTTGCTTGGGCTTACTTCCATCTCCTGAAAATGTACTTGTACTGCTTTCTATCAATAAACTCTTCTTTCACCTCTGTGTTTCGGTGTCATTCAATTCTTTGTTCCGGACATTAAGAACCTGGACACAGCACCAAGGAGGACCCAACCCTCCAGTAACAGTATGATGTTAGACTGAGAGCACAGCTCTTGAGTCAGACTGCCTCTGTTCAAAATCATCTTTACTGCCTATTATTGATCATGAGCCTTGGACAAATGAGTTGGATTCTCTGTGCCTTGGTTTCTACACGTTTAAAGTGGGGATAATAATAGAAATTAACTCACGGGGATGTTGTGAGGAGTGACTACTCAACAAAAATTCTTTACCCTCATCCTTATTGTGCATAGTTGGCTACCTATAAATAACTGTCTCATTGGCTACCATTTGCTCAGACATTGGTATATCTCATAATTGCTTTATATTCAGGAATGAGGCACCAGTGAACATTTTTTCTCTCTATCTCATAGGATTCTTGTACCTATCAAACTGATAGGTATAAGAGATTATCTGGCTCAGTCCCTGGACTTCCACAAGGGGGTAAGATATTGTTCTCATACAGAAGAGCTAACTGTGGCCTTCAGAGGCTAATCTATTCAGACAGGATGGGGAGAATTGAAGATTTAATGGCAGATGGGAAATGGCAGGCAATGGGATAAATTATTATAACCAAAGAACTAAGTATCAAAAGAGGATCAGATTTCAGGTTTCCCACTTCCAACTCCAGAGCTCATTCTAGTACATCACAATATTAATAGAATAGGTTTATCTGTTTTTTAGATCTTTAGCTGTAGTTAGTGGCAGTAACTGTAGCAACAAGTGAAGACTAAATTGAAAGGGGGAAAAAAGCTGTGTAGCCAGTTTTGCAGGAAGTCAGTCAAATTCTGCAGCCCTTGGCTTGCTCTGATTGTTTTTCTGCTTGTCTGTGACAGATGCTTCCAGTAGAAAGAAGAGAAAAGCATGTTTTCCCCTCCTTGAATATCTGCATGAATAGCTACAGAGCTGTAGTCAGGCCCTGGTAGATAACTTGAGTGACCCAGCCTGGGAACAAGCATTCTGTCACCTACTTACCTTAGTAATTTATTTGGCAGGCCTATGTGCAAGGACAGACAATTTAGGGTGCCTTAAGGTGTAGTACCTACATTAAAAGGCTATCTGTTCACCCAAACCTTACCCAAATGTGTGCTCATACATGCCTCTTCTACCCCTAGTACCCTCTACACCTGAAATAAGTACACTCTCAGTTAACCGGCACCCATGCAGATAAATGTAATATGATTTCTTGGGACTTTTTTTTTGCCAGTTGTTTGAGTTCTGGTTAACAGAGGGTCTGCTGTACAAGTATGAGAGAAATCTTTCCTTTTAGCCAAGGTGTTATCACCAAGGTTACGTAGAATGCAAATGGACTCTAAGAGAGATATGATACTCATTGTACTCATTAACAATGACTAATGCTCCTTCAATCAATCTGATTAAGCCTCGAAAAGATCCCCAACAGTTGTTAATCATCCTTTTAACAAAGGATCCCAGCTTTCATCAGATAATAGTATTAAATTAATTTGAGGATATTGTTTTATTTCTGTTGGATTTATTTGTACAATTACTTCATATCTGTGGTAAATGCAATTTTCATTTTATGCTGCCACATAAAATTTTCTAAGATATTTATTTAACTTTTAAAAAAACTGAATAAATTTAATAAAAGCTATTAAGTAAATAATAACAGAGGTAGTATATAATAATGGCAAACATCAGGAAAGCTATGTGCACATGACTGAGCATAGAATCTGCCACCTCTGACCTAGTAATAACTTAGCTTAACATATAAAAATTGGGGAAGCCGGGATGGCTCAGTGGGTTAAGTGCTCGCTTTGCACTGGGGACTAAAGATCAAATCCCAGCCCCAGCCTGTGCGGACCCATACGCTAAACGGGTGTGCTTCCCATGCGGGAGGCCCTCAGTTTGGTTCCCCCCACCACCTCATTTGGCCCCTGGCTCGAGGGGGTGTGCCTGTCATGCAGGAGGCCCCAGGCCAGTTCCTGCCCTGTGTGGCCCTTGCCCACCTGTTTGGAACAAAACCATGTTGAAAAATTGATGATGTAAAGGGTGTCCCAAAATTCATGCAAGAAGTAATTTTGATAGAAAACACAGGTTTATAATTAAAAATTGTAAATTTTCATTGCTCAACAATGAGAACGCATTGTTCTTTTGTGTAGTACTCCATTTTTAATAACCCTGAACTGTCAGCTGTCACGCTGTCTTTTTTTTTGTTGTTGGCAACACTTTACTGCACAAATGACGCAAAATTCAAATCTTGTGTGAATTTTGGGACACCCTTTACAACTATGGAGATTGCTCTGGACCATCCCTCTTCTCTCTGTCTTTCTCTATCTCTGTCTCTCTTCATTTCTGTAAAAAACAATAAAATAAATCTTTAAAAACATATAAAAATTAATTTAAAATTATAAATTAATGTAACCAATTCAGAGAAAGTTTGGGAAATAGACACAGGTGGGGGGGGGGGATAGCTAGAAACCTTCCACTCACAAATATCATATATAATCCTGTTCTCTTCTGGGTGTTTACTGGGAAGTGTCTCAGAGAGTCCCTGAGATATGAGTGAGACATGGCAGGTATGTCTAATAGGTGGAAAGGGGATTACTGAATTACTGGGCTACTGCCCACAAGAGAGGTGTCCTGTAACAGGTCAGTGTTGGAAAATGGGAGGAGGGAAAGGTAGTGGTGCAGGGAGGTTATAACAAGAAGAAAAGAGATTGAAAAGGCTGATGGGAAAGAGTTGGGGCACCTGAGTTTCCCTAAGTTTGATAAACATAGCTGTGTCTGCGTATCCCCAGTAGAAATTATTTGAAGGAAAATCTATCACTTAGTTGCCTAATAACTGGATATGACCTTTCATTTTCAAGGACTTGTGACAACTTCTGAAGAAAAGGAAGAATAACTGTAATACATATGAGAGCTGGAGGGGAAAATAGAATGCTGATATCCTCACTTGGAGAGCAAACTATAATTTACAGGCTGGAATTACTTGTGTGGTACTATCAGAGATTCTCACACAGTGGTCAAGAAGACTTGGAAGTCACATCATCAGCAGAATAATTAATTTTTGATCCACTGAAATAATTCATCCTCAGCAAGGACCAGATGTTTTTAATACGAGTAGCAAGTGCTTAATTAAACAAGTAGGCCATTAGACTGAGGTGGCTTCAATGCCTTAGTCACCTATGCAAGCAAACTAAAACCTATGCTTGTAATGCCTCAGGCTCAGGAAATCTAAATCCAAGGATGAGCAGCAGAGACAGCTGATTCCTAGGCTTTCCCAAAGAAGGCAACTGCTTAAGCTATGGCGGCCCAACCAATGAAATAACTTCCTTGCTTTGCTTCAGTCTCTTTTCTAGAAAACTCTTTCTCCAGCTTCTGTCTGTAGAGTGCTCCTTACTTCTTCCAGATTGGCACTGCTGGATTAGAGTTGATTTTTGCTCAAATACACTCTTAAAAGTTTTGATATGCCTCAGTTTACTTTTTAACACAAGTTTCTCTCAATACATGTGATTTGGGTGGAATTGGAAAGTTACTCGGTAAATGTGGAATAGCAGAACATGGAATTAGAACAAATGCCTGTTGAACACTTACTATGCATCAGGCACTGTATGCACTGAGAATACAATGGCAAAAGATGAACATGATCAGGAACTTGCAATCTAATGGAGAGACCCAATTTAAAAAAGCGAAGAATATGGTATAGAAGGAGGAGAAAGAGTCAGTGTGAGTGAGGTGTGTGTAGCATCTGTTGCTCCTTTTCACTGTGGAATCAGGGAAGGCCTATTTAAGGTGACATGTAAGACCACGGAGGATAAAGAGGATCCAGGGAAAGATCTGTAGGAGGGGATGTTAGGACAGCTCAGCACATTGAGCACTTGCCTTGCAACATGAGGTCTGGGGATGGAATCCTGGCCCCAGTCTGTGCAAACCCACATACTGAACTGCAGCGCAGCAGGTAACTGCCGGGATGGTGGCAAAGGTTCTTGCCTCCCATGTGGGAGGCCCCTGGTTCTGTTCCCACCCCATGCAGACCCCACACCTAGCTGTGTGGAATGAAACCATGTCACAACTAATGATATACAACCATGGAAACTACTCTGGGCCCTTCTCCCTTCTCTTTCTCTCTAACCTTCTTTCAAGCAATAAAATAAATCTTATTTAAAAAAGATCTGCAGGAAAGAAATCAAAGTACTGGGCTATGCTGAAGGGAAGGCAGACCGAAGTGGGCCTTTCAGAGGGATGAGGTGAAGGCCTGTGGGGTTGAAGGTAAGAAATAAGGGGAGACAGGAAGTAAAATATTTAATAGAAGGCAGGTCAGCATAATAGTTAAATGAACAGGCTTTAGAGTTAGATCCCTTGAATTCAAATCCTCAGCCACAAACTAGCTGTTACCTTGGGCGCACTACTTAACTTCTCTATGACTCAAAGTCTTTACTTGTAAAGAGGGAGAAAATATAGGTGACGACTTCATGAGTTTCTATGAAGATTACAGGAAATATTCGAAGTAAAGCACAGTGCCTAGACACAGGGTTAGTCTTCAATAAATATTGGGTGTCAGTATTAATGTGTCCATCTCCACATAGACTATAGTCCAGTGGGTGAGATTCCCTCTCCTTGGGACTTCACTGGAAGTACATCGCAGACGAAACCCGATGACTATTTTGAAGTTGAATCATAATATATCAGAGGTCTGCCAGCTCTGGCTCCTAGATCAAACCTCTCCTGAGGCCTGTTTTTGAAAATCTTTGAGTTAAAAATGGTTTTACACGTTTAAATATTTGAAAAAAATGAAAATAAGGATATTTCATGACACATGAAAAATATAAGAAATTCAAATTTCGATATTTATCAATGAAGTTTTGGTGGAACACAGCTGCAGTCTTTATTTATGTGTTGTTCAGGGCTTCTCATTCCAGCAGCAGAGCTGAGAAATTTCGACAGAGACTATATAACCTACAACATCTAAAACATTTACTATCTGACCCTTTAGAGAGAAAGCTTGCCAGTTCCTATAATACATCATAATTGTTAGGAGAAGAATTACCTGGAATCTATTTTTTTTTTTTCCTAAGTAAATGGGCATGATGACAAGTCTTTAGCAGATTGCTATGATAACTAAGAATATTTATCCTATAATTTGAGCTCAACAAACGGTACCGTTGTTTGTTTTTGTTTTCCTTTCTAGTGAGTACCATTGCTTTGACAAAGAAGAGGAGGAGGGAGAGGAGGGGAAGAAAAAGAAGAAATTTCTCTAGCTGATAGTCTACTCTGACACCTTTCCTTCCTAAATTATGTAGATATGTTCCATGGAAGTGTAATCTGGAAGACAGTCTATCCTTTTTAAGCTCATTTTGTATATGTAAGCAAACTAATAGTTTAACTTTCTGAGGGCAGTCTTTCCCCTTCATTTCTAAGTTTTTAGAGGATATCTTTTTTTTTTTTTAAGATTTATTTTATTTGACAGAGAGAGGCACAGAGAGAGAGAGAGAGACAGAGAGAAGGGGGAGGGCCCAGAGCAGTCTCTATAGTTGTATGTCATCAGTTTTTGACATGGTTTCGTTCCACACAGGTGGGCCAGGATCATGCAGGGCAGGAACTGGGCTGGGGGCCTCCTGGATGGGAAGTGCACCCCCGTTCAGCATATGGGTCCACATGGGCTCGAACTGGGACTCGATCCCTGGTCCTCGGTCCCCAGGACTGCAAAGCGAGTGCTTAACCCGCTAAGCCATCCCAGTTTCCCTTTAGAGGACTTCTTAACCTAAGCCTCCCAAGACTTAAAAATGCCTGCAGCTATGGAGCTTTCTAACTCCCCTCTCCTAGCTATGCCCAGGTTGGCAAATGTTCTCAATTCTGTCTGAACGTTAAACAGAACACCTTTACAAGCTCAATTTATTTGATTCTTCACTATGAGACAAGATATAGTTTTGATTGTTTTATGCTAATTTGAGATAAGCTTGATAGCTTATTTATGTTCCCAGCCACCCATCCCCTGGCAACTACTTTTCTGCTCTCTGTTTCTATGTGTTCAATTTTAAATACATTTTGATAGGATTGTGTTGAAGCTTTAGATCACTTCAGGTAGTAGAGACATTTAAAATTTATTAATTCTTCTGATCCGTGAACAAGAAATATCTTTTTGTTTATGTGTGTCTTTTTAAGTTTCTTTCATTAATGGCTTATAGTTTTCAACATACTGATCTTTCACCTGCTTTGGTTAAATTATTTTTAGGTATTTTACTCATTGTAATGCTATTGTAAATGGGATTGTTTCCTTAATTTATCTTTTTGATAGTTTATTGTTGGTGTATAAAAACAATTAATTTTTGTATGTTGATTTTGTGTCCTATAACTTTACTGAATTTGTTTATTAGTTCTAGCCCCATTCTTTTTAGCATTAAATATTATCCATTGGCTGAATGTAACACCGTTTATTTATCCATTCACCTACTGAAGAACATCTTGGTTGCTTCCAAGTTTTAGTAAGGATGAATAAAGCCGCTATGAACATGTGTATGTAAGTTTTTGTACGGACATGTTTTCAATTCACTCAGGTAAATACCAAGGAGCAAAATTGCTGGACCAAACAATAATTTTTATAAGAAACTAAAAAACTATCTTCCAATGTGATTGCATCGTTTTGCATTCCCACTAGTCATGAACTAGAGTTCCTGTTGCTCCCCATCCTCACCAGCATTTGGTACTGTCAGTATTTTGGCCTTTCTAATAGGTGTGTATCTTGTTTTTAATTTGTATTTCCCTAATGACATATGATACAGAGCATCTTTTTTATACTTATTTACCATCTGTATATCTTCTTTGGTGAGATGTCAGTTAAGGTCATTTTTTGGTTTTTATTTTATTTTATAAAGATTTATTTCATTGTTTTTGAGAGAAGAAAGAGAAAGAGAAAGGGGAAGAACCAAGAGCAGTCTCCATAGTTGTACATCATTAGTTGTGACATGGCTTCATTCCACACAGGTGGATGTGGGGCTGTGAAGGGCAGGAACCCAACCGTGGGCCTCCCACATGGGAGCCGAGAACCCTCACCACCACAGTTCAGCATATGGGGCTGTGCAGGTCAGGGCCAGGATTCGATCCCCAGAAACTTGCAGCTGCAAGACAAGCACTCAACCCGTTGAGCTATCCTGGCATCCCCTCTTTTTTTCTGCTTTAAAATTGAGGTGTTCATTTTGTTGTTGTGTTTTAAGAGTTCTTTGTGTTTTTGGATAAAAGTCCTTTATCTGATACATCTTTTGCAAAAGTTTTCTCAAATGCACTGAACTTTAAAACAAATCATTTGTGATTCTTTTAGTTAGAGAAAGAACTTGAGTTTTTCTGTGTTTAAATATCAGAAAAGAGAATTGACAATATGGTAAAACTAAAATCATTTTTTCACTATAGCATGCAAAAATATTTGTTAGAATAACAATATTCAGTTTAAATAATAAACAGGTTGCCTTTATTGCATCCACCCATTCAATAATTATTCATTAAGAACTTATTCTATTCCAGGAACTATTCTAATCTACTAAGAAGATCAAGAGTAAACCAACCATAAATCTCTCCAGAGGGGTTTTACAGCCATGAAGAAGATGGAAAGATCACATCACTTGCTCCTGCATAAACAAGTGTTATCACAAACTTTCTTATCTCCTATTTGTTCTTTTAGAAACACATTTGAATGAACAGTCTGATCAAATGACTGCTTACTCGCCAAGACTCTTCGAAATAGTCATTGCAAATTCTTTCCTTGTGTCCACTAGTTCTAAATTATATCATAATCTTATGCAAACCCAACCAAGCCACAGCAATAAAAGACCTGCCTTTAGCCCAACTCCCAGACCTCCTAAATACCCCAACATCACTGTTCAAGCTTCAGGACTCTGACATGAGCAAGAAGAGAGCTCTTGCTCTCTTCTTGTGGTGAGAATAAACTTAGCTTTGTCTAATTAATAGATTGTTTCTCTGATATGTCCTGGAAGCCACTGTTTGACTGGAGCAGCTTACAGTTTTAAACATTATCATCAGGTAAGCTTCATTAGAAATATAATATTTGATAAAAAGACTCAAAGGAGAGAGTTTTAAAAACTCTAGAGACTTGTGAGGAGAGAGTATTTTAGGCAGAGAGAACAGGAGAGCAAAAGTTTGAGTGGATGTTAGGCCTGTCTTGAATACAGTACAGTGGACGAGGGAAGAGTGAGAGATAAGGTCAAAGATTATACGTGAGCTTGACTGAGGGGGTGTGGTGTGTGTGTATCTGTGTCTATGGAGCGAGCTAGTCAGGTGGGGTCTTGGGGATAAGTATATGTTTATTTGTGTTGTCCTAAAATTATGCCTGAAAATAATTTCCTCTTTCCTGGAATAACTTAGACTTGGGCTCTTGTCATTTGCATTTCTCCCAGTATCTTGTTCATTTCTTCCCCAGGCCGCAGCTGCCTCAGAATTTCCCCACTGTGACTGCTTTTCTTCATACATTGCTCCCAGTCCTGTCTCCAAGGTCATAACAGTTCTGTCACTTGAAAAGCATTTAGTGAGTTTGGTTAAAAACTAAGAGGGAATGAAATCACAGGAACTGAGAAGTAATTTTGGGAGGAAGAAAATGGTTACAGTGAGGTCCACCATGGAGGGCGGTGTAGGGGATGCGACATAGCTTTCTTGGTTATTGATGACAGAAATTAATAAGCTACACTTCTTTTTGATCAGGAAAATCTCATTAACTTTGGAGACATGAAGGTCAGTATGGAGCAACAGATAGAAACAAGGAAGGTAGATTATATGAAATTAAATGTTTAAAAGAGACACAGAGAAAATGAGTATGAAATAAAAGGAGAATAGACAGCAGTTGAAAAGGACAGCAAGGTTAAAATTTTTTTCTGAGTAGGTGGTTTAACTATATTTAAAGGCAGAATGAAAAGAGGCTGATAACGCTTTGGGTAATTAGAATAGAAAGGGTCCTACTCTTAGATGATGATTAAAAACTCATTTATAAAAAAGTGTATTGTTAAAAGCTCATTTTGACTAATATATTCATTACTGGTTCAGTGAAGTCCTAAAACAGTCATTTCTAAATATGCTGAACTGGAGCATCTCTGATTCGGGTAACACAAGACTCACCACAGAAAGTTTCATGGTGAGAACACTAAAAATTTACACAAAGGTCTCTAGACCGAAAAATCTAATTATATATATATAAATATAACACCACCAAGAAATAAAGAGCATCCTTACTATCATCATATACATACAAGGGCTATGCAGGAAAAATCCAGCCATTGTCAATATAACAAGATCAGTTACATGGCTGGATACTTTCCCGACAGCCTTTGGATATCATATCATATATATCATCATATTTGAAAATATAGCTAAAGCCATTGGCACATTAAAACCCAGGAGATTGCTTGTTTTAAAGCAGGGGTCTCCAAACTTTTTAGCCCATGGGCCGCATTAACTATCAAACAGCAGTTTGGGGGCCGACTACACACTCGAGTTCCAAATAAAAAAGAATCAAAACATAGATGTTGTTTTTAATTATTTATTTAATATTATTTTATTCAGATAAAAAGGTCTCCACGGGCCGAATGAGAGGGCCGAATGGAGACCCCTGTTTTAAAGAAACAGAAAAAAAAATAGGTAGTTCATAAACACTATAAATAAAACGTAAGAAGAATGGGATACATCTTAGTGGCACCATACACCATGTGGTGACCTTGAGACAACATTCCCTGCATACCATGACTAGACAAATGGTTTCTTTTGTGTTCCTCTGTCTGGCTCTCTCACAACATGCTCCATATTATCCTGGCATGACTTATTCATGTGCTTGTTTCTCTCATCAAAATGAAAGTCTGGGTCAGCTGCTGTCTTATTCATATTAGATTTGCCAGTACCTAACACAGTGTCTGATACACAGTAGGCACCCACAACAGAGAGTGAAGTGAAGTGAGCAATATTGGCAAAGGTCAGGTAGGGAATGTCTTTTGCTTCTCTTGAATCTGTCTTTAAGCAGCATGATTATTGCCCTATGAATTAGAAACATTTACGTAAAAACAAACTTCTATTCATTATGTGTATGTTTATCTTTCAGCTCTTCTATAGGGTTAAGTGATTCTAATGTAGAAAACCTAAACAACTTGAGGCATTCAATACCCGATAAACATAAAAATGCAGGCCAAAAGATTTACTATATTTCTTTTCTATTCCAGCAGGTTTTCACATAATGAGCAGAACTGGCCACTGAACTTGGGACAGTGAAATAATTAACAGTCAGCTAGTCAGTCTATTTATTCAGGGCCTGCTATTGGCTGTTCTAAGTCCCAGGGATCCTGTGACAAGATAAATCAACTGAATAAACTTATATTCCAATAAACACACGAACAAGAGAATTTCAGATAATACGAGCTGTGAAGAGAAAAACAGGATAGAAAATGACTTGAGTAAAGAGGCTGCTTCACTAGTGTGTCTGGGAAAGTTTCTTGAGAAATTGATATTTGGCAGATATCAAAGTAAAGAGAGTCAGCTGCATGATGATTGTGAAAAGAGCATTCCAAGAAGCAAGGACAATTTGAAAAGCCCCTGAGTTGTCCAAGGAAACAGCAGGCCAGTGTGACTGGAGCATAATGGATGAGCAGGAGTAAGTTTCCTACTTCCTTAATTATTGGGTGGAGAAGGCCGAGTGAAAACATAGGTCCTGCTAAGGGTTTGGTTATCACCCAAATCAGAATTGGAAACCCCTAGAGGGATAGTGATGTGATTAAGCAAATGTTCATAAAACATCACTCAGATTGCTGTCTGAGGAAGGGACTGTCAGAAGGGCGAGAATGGAGGCAGGAAGCAAGAATACCAGGATAGGGTGTCCACTGAAGCTTAGAGAAGAAAGAGTTTCCAGAAAGAGAGGGTGTCCAGTCTTGCCAAGTATTGCTCACCAGCCTAGTAAGACAAGGACAAAGAATAGACAATTGGCTTTGACAAGATCCATGTCACTGGTGATCTCATTAAGAGCTGCTTAGTGGAGTGGAGGGTATGAAAAGCCAATTTGAGTGGGTTGAGAGAAAATGGGAATGGGGATGTGGACAACTATAGTCAAGTCTTTGAGTTGAGTGGAGTCCATTTTAGAGCCTAGACTAAAATTCAACATTCATGATAAAGAATTTACTTGTACTGAGCATTGACACGAGTTAAATACTCCAGACCATATTTTAAGATTTATTTTTATTGTTTTTGACAGAGAGAGAGATACAGAGACAGAAACAGAGAGAAGGGGGAGGGCCCAGAACAGTCTCCATAGTTGCACATCATTGGTTTTTCCACATAGTTTCATTCCACAGGTGGGCGCAGGGCTGCACAGGGCA
>PVKE010021945.1:0-26011 GCA_004027555.1 Craseonycteris thonglongyai
CCCACCCCCACCTCACCCCACCTCACCACGCTCACCCCCACCACCCTCACCCCCACACCCCACACACGCCCCACACCCCACATCCCACATCATCCCCCCCTTGCAGGAAATTCTGATCTTTTGAAAGTTAAAGTTTGAGAAACACGGTCCTAAATCTCACAAATTCTGTGTGTGACCCACCCTACCCCCTAGAATACAACGTAGTTCGGGAAGGACACATTTATACTATGACTATAGGAAACAGTACAGAACTTTGCAGTGCACTGTGGACTAGTATAGACTGATACTTGTGAATAGTAACTTTATCGCAGAGAACATCCAGTGGGAGAGCATCTCATTTCATTTGAACTGAGAAAGTTGTTTCAAAAAAATATTTTTAAGTTTTTTATTTATTTATTTTTTGACAGAGAAAGAGAGATACAGAGACAGAGAGAGAACTGAACTGGGGGAACTCCCCAGTTCAGCATATGGTTCCACACAGGCCGGGGCCAGGATTTGATCCTCGGTCCCCAGCGCTGCAAAGTGAGCGCTTAACCCACTGAGCCATCCCGCTTCCCCTAAAAAAATATTTTAAAAAATACAGCCCCAATAATGATGCCAGGAGCTTTCTAATTTTTGTGTAGCTCATTCTTTTTCCCAGTAGATCAGAAGAACAGCTGATCATGTTATATGGAGTATACAAAATGCTGACATGACATCTTTACTGTTGTGTTCTTAAAGGTTATGGTCTGGACGCATACGTAGCATACGTATTGCGTTCCCCTGTGATGCCACAGGGCTTGGCAGCAGTGGACTGGTTTCCCTACCCCTCTTTAAATTAGAGAAGTCAAGGCAGGGAGAGGAAGTCAGCTAATTTCCTGAGGGATGGTTGGTGGAGATATGTTAATTTTATAGTTGCAAAATATGATGGCTCTAATGGGTATTCTGAATTTTTTTCTCTATATAATTGTCTTTAAGAGAACCACATATCCAGACACAGTGACTAATATTTTGTGGGAAGTCAATAAATATTTTAAATGAAGAGAAACAATTCTTATTCTAAAACAAAGTATTAATCTTCCCCCTCAATTTTAGGGATAATTACAACTAAAAGTACTCCTTTCAATGATGTTGGTGAAAAAAAGCAACTAGAAACAAATGCTGAAGATCCAGAAAATCCCACACCCTTGGAAAAAGATGCATTTGGTTTGGTATATTCATTCATGTTTCATTTAACTAAGATGGTAAGTTTGATGTATACTCATAGATTTTTTTCAGATAGGATGTTGATGATTACAGTTTTTAAATTGATTTTAGGCATCAGTGAAGAATTTCAAGCCTCAGGTGCAAGACTGATGGGTTCTTAGTTCAGTTCAGCACTTGAAGTGGATTTGCTACGTGCCAGAACCCCTATGACATAGTTCTTCCCCTTGAGGACCTTTTATTCTAGCAAGGAGACAAAGACATTCACTTGAAACATGATACATCTGGGCAGAAAGAGAAATATTTACCTGATGGTAGAATAATATGTTGAATACCTTCATTGTGGTGGGAGGGTGGTCAGAGAAGGTCAGAAGTGAGCTGACATGAGTTTTGAGCAGAGTTGAAGGACCAGTGGGAGTTTGATATGTACTTTGTTGTTGAACAGAAGGGCTGGGCGGAGGGAGGCAGCAGCGTGCAGTCAAACAGAAGTAACGACCTGTTCAGAGAGATGGAGGCATAAAGAAAAGGTTATGTGATGAAGCCAGGGGAGTGCTGTTCAGCAGGAGGGGGATGGGCAAACGTAGAGAAGTTTTCAATCATGTGAAGTATGTGAGATTGTTTTGGACAGGGATGCTTTGAAGGTGTCAAGCAGGAAAAGGGTACAGTCAGATTTGTTTCTTAGAAAGAGTCACTTATGGCAGAATATATATTCAGATCTATTTTTTTAAAGGGAGTCATGGTGCAAACAAGACCTTTTCATCTGTCTAGAAGAGAAGCTGATCTAAGCTTTTTTAGGATTCAGCTCCCTCTTGTGGTATTTGTTGGAACTGGATATTTTTCTTGGTGAATTATGGGAATGAGTAAACTTTCAAAAGTTGGAGGCTGAGTTGCCCTTGGAGCTAGAGAAAAAGTATCCTCCCCAACAAAAATATGTTTCTCTGGGTTCTGTTATGTCAAGACTTGTATAGGAAAGAGGGTTATTATTATTTTTTTGTTGTTGTTCCATAAAAATGCGTGGGTTTTGAGCCAGGATGGTCTGATTTCAAATCTGACACACCATTTAGAAGCTTGAGCAAATTATTAAACTTTGAACCTCAGTTTCTTCATATTGAAAATGCATATACTACCTACTCCAGTTACTGTAAGAATTAAATGAGTTGATAATGTTAAATGTTTAGTGCAGTGGCTAGTATTATGAAGAAGCTCATCTCCTGCCTACTTCTCACTCAATATTCATAAAAGACATTGAATACCTTTGTATAAAGAAAGTTTGGGTTGGTTTCTAGCGGGTATTATGGTCTGGATTTTGCTAATTATCTCCCCGTGGTATAACTGAACATGTTTCTCTGCTTCTTCATACTTCATGGGAATTGGAAGTCAGAGTCGGGTTTAATTTTGTTGGCAAGAATACTCAATAGGGTATGCTGTGTACTTCCATCAGGAGGTATCTATTTAGATGGTGTTACTTGTCATTGGTAATGTTGACTAGATCTATTAGTATAGGCTGCAAAGTGGTGACAGCCTGATTCTATTGTTCCTGCTTCATTTAAAGGCTGGAATTCTTCTACAAAGAGAAACTTATAATTAAGTATTCTTTACATTAAGTTTTGATTTCTATAGTTAAGGCAGTATAAATCTTTTGATTCTATTTAAATCATTTTCAAAATAAAATGAGTTGTGTTCCTGGCATTATCTAAAGATGCCTGAAGGGTTTTTGTGTTTTCTATCTCTTTTCTAAAAATCTTTGTCATAGACATTCAAACATTTCATGTGCTTCAATGCACTGTAGTTATTATTCTTTTTTTTCAGATTTATTTTATTGCTGCTGTTGTTTTTGTTGTTGTTAAATTTATTGGGTGACATAAATTGCTATCAATTACATTGTTTCCAGGTATACATTTCTACATTACATTGTCTATATATCACAATATGTGCTCACCACTCAGAATCAGCTCACTTTCCACAATATATTTGATTGCCCATCCCTACTCCCCCCCACCCAACTCTTCCACCCACCTCCTCCCTTACCCTCAGGTAACCACTAAACTATTGACTGTGTCCATGAGTTTTTGTTTCTTTGTTCCTTTCAGTTTTATATTCCACCTATAAGTGAGGTTATATGTTTCTTGGTTCTTTCATTCTGACTTATTTTGTTTAATAAGATGTTTTCAAGGTCTGTTAATGTTGTCATAAATGGCTGTATTTCATCTTTTCTTATCGCTGAGTAGTATTCCATTGTATAAATGTACCACAATTTCTATATCCTATCATCTATCAGAGGACACTTTGATTCCACGACTTGGCCACTGTGAACAGTGCTGCCATGAACATTGGGGTACATGTATTTTTGCGGATTAAGGTTTTCAGGTTTTTTTGGGTAGATATGCAGAAGAGGGATTGCTGGGTCATATGGCAATTCCATTCCTAGTTTTTTGAGGCATCTCCATACCGACTTCCACAGTGGTTGTACCAACTTACATTCCCACCAGCAGTGTATGAGGGTTCCTTTTTGTCCAAGGCCTCTCCAGCACTTGTTATCCCTTGTCTTGTTGATTACAGCCAATCTAACAGGTGTGAGGCGGTATCTCATTGTGGTTTGAATTTGCATCTCCCTAATTGCTAGTGATGTTGAGCATTTTATCACGTATCTGTTGGCTGTTTGTATGTATTCACAAGAGAAGTGTCTGTTTAGGTCTTCTGCCAATTTTTTAATTGGATTATTTACTTTTGTTGTTGTTGTTGAGTTGTTTGAATTCTTTATATATTTTAGATATTAGTCCCTTATCAGAGGCATTGTTTGCAAATATTTTCTCCCATTTGGTTGGTTTCCTTTTTACTTTGTTGATGGTGTCCTTTGCTGTGTAGAAGCTTTTTAGTTCGATATAGACTCATTCATTTATTTTTGCTTTTATTTCCCTTGCCTTTGGGGTCAAGTTCATAAAGTGCTCTCTGAGTCCAAGGTCTATAAGTCTAGTGTTGATGCCTTCTCCTATGCATTTTATAGTTTTGGATCTTATGTGGAGGTCCTTAGTCCACTTTGAGTTAATTTTTGTATAAGGTGACAGTGCACAGTCCAGATTCATTCTTTTGCATGTGGTTTTCCAATTTTCCCAGCATCATTTACTGAAGAGGCTTTCTTCTCCCCATTATATATTTTTTTGCTCCTTTGTCAAAGATTATCTGTCCATATATTTGTGGGTTTATTTCTGGGTTTTCAATTCTGTTCCATTGGTCTGTATGTCTGTTTTTCTTACAATACCAAGCTGTTTTGATTATTGACGCTTTGTAGTATAGACTGAAGTCAGGGAGCATGATGCCCTCAGCCTTATTATTTTATTTTATTTTTTTGGAGGATTGCTTTGACAATTCGATGCCTTTTGTGGTTCCATATGAACCTAATATTTTTTTTTATCTATTTCTTGAAAGAATGTCTGCGGGACTTTGATGAGAATTGCATTAAATCTATATATTGCTTTAGGTAATATGGCTATTTTCACTATGTTGATTCTTCCAATCCATGAGCATGGAATATCCTTCCATTTCTTTGTATCTTCTTCAATTTCTTTTAATAGTGTCTTATAGTTTTCCGTGTATAAGTCCTTCATGTTCTTTGTTAAGTTTATTCCTAAGTATTTTATTTATGTTTTGAGAGCAAATGGTATCATTTTTCTCATTTCTTTTTCTGAAGTTTCATTGTGTATAAAAAAGCCGTGGATTTCTGTACATTGATTTTGTATCCTGCAACTTTACTGTATTCATTTATTATTTCCAACAGTTTTCTGGGGGAGTCTTTGGGGTTTTCTATATAAAGAATCAAATCATCTGCAAAGAGTGACAGTTTAACTTCTTCATTTCCAATTTGAATGCCTTTTATTCTTTTTCCTGTCTAATGGTTCTGGCTAGGACTTCCAGCACTATGTTGAATAGTAGTGGTGACAGGAGACATCCCTATCTCGTTCCTGATTTTAGAAAAAAAGGTTTCAGTTTTTTCCCGTTCAGTATGACATTTGCTGAGGGTTTATCATATATGGCCTTTATTATGTTGAGGTATTTTCCTTCTATATCCATTTTATTAAGTGTTTTGATCATAAATGGATATTGTATCTTGTCGAACGCTTTTTTGGCATCAATTGATATAATCATATGGTTTTTATCTTTAATTTTGTTTATGTGGTGTATCACATTGATTGATTAGCATGTGTTGAACCATCCTTGTGCCCCTGGGATAAATCCCTCTTGTTCATGATGTATAATCTTTTCAATGCATTGTTGTATTCTATTTGCTAGTCTTTTGTTTAGGACTTTTGCATCAGTGTTCATCAGAGATATTGGTCTATAGTTTTCTTTTTTTCTGATGTCCTTGGCAGGCTTTGGTATTAGAGTAATGTTAGTTGCATAGAATGAGTTGATAAGTATTGCCTCTCCTCCAATTTTTGAAAAGTTTGAGAAGGATAGGTTTTAGTTCCTCTTTGAATGCCTGGTACAACTCCTTAGTGAGACCATCTGGTCCTGGACTCTTGCTGTTTGGAAAGTTTTGGATGGTTGTTTCAATTTCCTTACTGTTAATTGGTCTGTTTAGATTATCCAGTGCTTCTTGATTCAGTCTAGGTAGACTATATGTTTCTAAAAACTTGTCAATTTATTCTATGTTGCGAAATTTGTTGACGTATAGTCCTTCATAGTATTTTTATATGAGACTTTGTATTTCTGTGGTATCCATTGTAATTTCCCCTCTTTCATTTCTAATTCAGATTATTTGTGTGTTTTCTCTTTTTCCCTTGCTGAGTCTAGCCAGGGGGTTGTCAATTTTATTAATATTTTCAAAGAACCAGCTCTTTGTTGTATTAATATTTTCTATTGTTTTTAATTCTCTATTTCATTTAGTTCTGCTTTCATTTTTATTATTTCCTTTCTTCTTCTGGCTTTGCATGTTTTTTGTTCTTTTTCTAGTTCTTGAAGATGTGATGTTAGGTTGTTTACTTGTAATTTTTCTTGTTTCTTGAGAAAGGCCTGTAGTGATATAAATTTCCCTCTTATTACTGTTTTTGCAGCATCCCAGTAATTTTGGTATGTTATGTTTTCATTGTCATTTGTTTCTATGTATTTTTTAATCTCTTTTATTTCTTCTTTGATCCAGTCATTTTTTTAAATAACATATTGTTTAATCTCCATGTGTATGTGGTTTTTCCTGCTTTCTTTTTGTAGTTTATCTCCAATTTCAACGCTTTGTGATCAGACAATACACTTGGTATGATTTCGATCTTCTTAAATTTGCTGAGGCTAGCTTTGTGACCCAGCATGTAGTCTATCCTTGAAAACGTTCCATGTGCACCAGAAAAGAATGTTTAGTCCTGCGTTTTAGGATGAAGTGTCTTGTCCAATTATGTCTAGTTGCTGTAATGTGTCATTTAAAGCTGATATTTCTGCTTATTTTCTGTTTGGACAATTTGTCCATGGCTGTCAATGGGGTGTTTACGGCTCCTACTATAATTGTGTTTTTGTCAGTTTTTCCTTTTAGATCTGTTAGTAGTTGCTTTGTAAATTTTGGTGCTTTATAGTTGGGGGCATATATATTAATAAGAGTAATATCTTCTTGTTGTATGGTCCCCTTTACCATTATGAAATGTCCATTTCTGTCTCTTATTATATTTTGATCCTGAAGCCTGTTTTGTCGGATATAAGTATAGCTACACATGCTTTTCTCTGGGTGCCATTTGCTGGGAGTATTTTTTTCCACCCTTTCACCTTGAGTCTGTGCTTGTCCTTGTGGTTGAGGTGTGTCTCTTGTAGACAGCATAAGGTTGTTTTTATTCTTTAATCCAGTTTGCTACTCTGTGTCTTTTTATCTGTGAGTTCAGTCCATTTACATTTAGGGTGATGATTGATATATAAAAATTTCCTGTAGCCATTTTATCTTTTGTTTTCTGGTAGCTCTTTTTTTTTTTTTGCTTCTTTTCTTTTTTCTTTTTTCCCATTGATATTTTAGTTTGATGGTGTTTATGACTGTTTTCCCTGTATTCTTGTCTTTTGTTTTTGTGTGTCCTAGTTCTAAGTTCTTTTTCAGTGGTTACCATGAACTTTATATTAAAGAAAATTTTATATATGCAGTGGTTCCTTTTCTTAAGGATGTTTCTTATCTCCATTCTCTTTGAAAATTTAAATCTTTACTTCCTCCCCTTTTTATATTTTGTTGTTCCAATTTATCCCTATTTACTTTTATTTTTTGTTTCAGGTCCAATTGTGTCCTTCAGTATTTCTTTAAATGCTGGCCTTGTGCTGGAGAATTCCTTCAGTTTTTGTATGTCTGCAAAGGTCTTTATCCTCCTTCATATATAAAGGATAACTTTTCTGGATGTAGGATTCTTGGCTGGTAATTTTTCTCCTTGAATATTTTGAATACTTTGTTCCATTCTCTTCTGGCTTGTAGAGTTTCTGTTGAGAAATCTGATGACAGTCTGATGGGCTTTCCTTCATAGGTTATGGTGTTCTTCGTTCTGGCTCCCTTGAAGATTCTTTCTTTGTCTTTGACCTTTTGACATCTTCAGTATAATGAGCTTTCGAGAGGTTCTGTTAGGATTCAAGTAACTAGGGGTCCTGTTTCCTTTTTGGATTTGAGGTTCTTGCCATAGATTTGGGAAGTTCTCATCTATTTATCTGAGTAGATTCTCTGTGCCCATCTTGTCCTCTGCTCCCTCTGGAATACCTATTATTCTTATATTATTTTTTTCTAATGGAGTCAGATAGTTCTTGTAGATATCTTTCATTTCTTTTAGCTTTTAGGTCTCTTTCTTCTTCCTTCTGTGACATTTCCAGATTTTTGTCTTTGATTTCATTAATTCTTTCCTCCATCTGGTCAGCTCTGCTTCTATGCTAGCTATTTAATTTTTTATTTCTTCTATTGTATTGTTTATCTCCAGAACTTCTATTTGCATCTTTTTCATAGATTCCATTTCCTTTCTGAAATCATTTAGCTCCTTCTGTGTCCTCCACCAGTTTTCTCTGATCTCTTCAAATATTTTCATAATTGCAACCTTTATTTCTCTGTCATTTAGCTCATATAATTCCATATCTTCAAGTTCCTTTTCTGGAGATTTTTCTTTCTTTCTGAGGTCCTTTGTTCAAAGGGGTATTCATCATTGCTGGAGCACTTCACTTCCTGGACATGAGGACTTTTCCCTTGGTAGATGTGAAGGTATCTTTCTTTTACTTCCTAGCTGGTGTTAGTGTCTTATAATCCTCTTATTTATTTCATTTTTTTTCACAGTGGGATACTTCCTAAGAGATGGGCTTCTCTTTGACTCAGTTGCCCTGGTCTCTGTGTGCCTCCTCTTTGGGAAGTCCAGTGGGAGATGGTATTCTATGCCTCGAGATCCCACTGCTGTCAGAAGCTGCCACACCTAGATCCCTCTGCTGGCTTCAGTGGGACAGGTGGGAACAGGGCTCGTTTGGAAAGGAGCAGGTCTGTTTGCTTCACAGGGTAATGGCGGCTTCCCTCTGCTGGCTTCAGTGGGAAGAGTGAGGGCAGGGTTTGTTGGAAAAGGCACAGGTCTGATTGCATCACAGGGTAATGGCGGCTTCCCTGCAGCAGCTCACTGAAGGCCCACTGTGGGTGAGGCCTGCGGGGTGAGCCCTGGGAGACAGCAAGGGGAAGCAGCCAGGCTCCATGTCCAAGGCCACACAGTGCTCTGGTTGGGGCCTCACCTCACTGAGGGCCACTCTGCACCTCAGCCACCAACACACTCCCAGTGTCGGCACTCCAGCCCCTGGAACACCCGCCTCCTGCTCCAGTTGCCAAACTCACACTCCGGAGGTCCCCAGCTCCAGCCACCTGACTCCTTCGCTGGCAACCAGATCTTCACTCCAGTCACCCACACCGATCTCTGGTTGCTACTGGTGCCTTGTTCCAGCCTCCTGCCCTGCGCTCTGGCCTCGTGCCCTGTGCTCTGGGCACCCTCACTGCACCCCAGCTGCACCCCCCGCACTCCCACCGGGGCCTCTCACCACTGTCAGCCACTCCCCCTTTTCCATCCACCCCGCTCTCTGGTGTCTGCGCCTCCACCTCTGTCCATTCCTGGCCTCCAACCCACCCAGAGTCATTCTGCTCCTGGACCCGCACCCCCACACTGCCACCTCAGTCAGTCTCTCCTCTGCTGGACTCAGGTCAGCCTCTGGGGCGGTCACTAGGTGGGACTCCAGGTCGTGCTCCGCGGTGGGTCTCCACACGGCTCCCTTTTTTTCTCTCTCACTCGCCTCTGTTTCTCCAGCTTTAGAAATTTTCTTGGGTCTCTCAGCTAAGGCTGTGCACTACTTAGGGATTTTCTGGTTGGATTTTAGTTGTTTAAATTGTTGTTTTTCCAGGAGAGGTTTTAAGAGCTCCTCTCACTCTGCCATCTTGATGACATCTCCAGTTATTATTCTTAAAGATGCTCAATTTCTCTCATTTTTGACTTGTGGAATCCTCTTCAGGGTGGCATCTTGGGGTCTTCTGATACCACCTAGTGGTCACTGATCCTTTTATTGTTTTCTTGCATGACAAGAAGTTCTAAGCTCATCTTTTATATTTCCAGCCCTTATCTTGTGTGAGCTATTTTAAACCAAGGAGCCCTGGTTTCTTCGGGAAATGGTATTTAGAGACTACATTCTAGGTACTAAGATTGCTTATTGCTTTTGAGTTGGCCATCATTTCTAGACCTTTTATCAGAGGACAAAGGTAGGAAATACATGGGAATTAGAAGTGGGGGGTGAATATTCATTCATCATGATGCCATAGGGATACTCACATAAAAAGTCAGGGTGCTGGAAGATTTTACTTAACCTCCCCTATCTTACATACGTATTTTCTTTTTTCATTGTTGGAAATACCGGTTTTCAATGACATTAACATAATTATTTACCTTATTTTACAACTTCCACACAACAGTGTTAAAAATACCAATATCAACATTACCACCAACCTGTTATTGAAAATATTTTAAAGGTGTTTTGCAGCTCTTTTGGTCTTTACACTGTATCTCACTAGGGTATGTTTGAAATAATTATTTTCTATTGTCCTGCCACCAACTCAATATATAGTTTCATTTGCTTTCAATTTTTAGGGCTTGCTCTTAAAGATCATTTTGTTTCACAATTAACATGTTTATAATATTCAAAGTCAATTTGTAAAACAAATTCTATTCAGAGAAGTCTAACTTTTGTCCCAGCTCTAGCCAACCTGTGTTACCTCCTCTATAGTTAATTTGTCAAATTAATTTCATTATCCTATCATTTAAAAATAAGCAAATGATATATACATCTAGCTGAGATATATTTATAACTACCAGCTTTACCCTCCTAACTGAAACTAGAAAAAAAGACAAAGGAAATGAAGCAACAGTCTTTAAGAACCTGGGCATCAAGTATCAAAGTCCAGTAATTCCTGGAAGTTAGATGCTGTGAGCCCTAGAATTATCCCAGCCTAACGCACTGAGAGAGCACGCAGGTTGTAAGGCAGGAAGGAGGAACCCTGCGATAAGGAGAGTGAGCTGAGAGTCCAGGGAAGAAAAGGTAACTAGAGCTCACAGAGCAGAGACCCCAGAGGAGAGAGCTACACATAAGAGAGAACTCTGATGATCTGTGAAAGGTCCCCTTTGGGTATTCAACAGAGTACTGATTAGCACATGAGTGTGACAAAACTACTCTAGGTCAGAGAAACCATCTAAGTGATTTGAGACAACATTACCTGACAGTGCCAAAACTAGTACCTTAAAATTCTAGGGAAATTGGGTAGAGCACTCAGAGGGTCTTGCCTGAGACTAACTGCTGCTCAGGTCTTGCCTAACAAATCTTAACAGCAAGACCCTAAAGAAACAAACTATTTTCCAGTGATTTACCTACATCCATGAACAAAACTCAAGACTGTTTGTTGTATTAGTGAGGGTTCTTGTAGGAAACAGAACCAATAGGATACATACAAGAATACCTTGGAGATACTGCAGGTGCAGTTTCAGGTAATTGCAAGAAAGGGAGTATCACAATACAGTGATTCACTTTATTTTTTGGTTTACTACTGCATATAAAAGCTATGTTTACATTATACTGTTGTCTATTAAGTGTGAAACAGCATTTTTTCTAAAAGAACAATGTATATACATCTTAATTCAAAAAGACTTTATTACTAAAAAAAAAATGCTAACCATTATCTGAGCCTTTAACAAGTCATAATCATTTGCTGGTGGAGGGTCTTGCCTGATGTTGATGAAAATACAATTATCTGTGAAGAGCAATAAATTGAAATGCCTGCATATAGAAAGATTTACTATAAGAAACTGACACATGTACATATGGAGGCTGATAAATCCCACAATCTCCTGTCTGCAAGCTGGAGACCCAGAAGAGCTGTTGGTATAATTCAGGCAGAACACAAAGGTCTGAGAACCAGTGGAGCCAAGGATGCAGATTTCAGTCTGGGTCTGAAGGCCTGAGAACCAGGAACACCAAAGATAGAAGTTTAATGTCCAAGCTCAAGCAATCAGGCAGGAAGGAATGCATTCTGTCTTTTGTATTTTGTTCTGTTCAGGCCCTCAATGGCTGAGATGACATCCACCCATATTGGGGAGGCAGCTCTACTTTAATGGATTCATTATTTCAAATGTTACTCTCATCTGGAAACACCCTCACAGACACACCCCAAAATAAGGTTCAATCTTGGGCACCCCATGACCAGTCAATTTGACACATAAAATTAACCATCATATTTGTTCATAATGAATGACATCCTATCAAAGATTACCAGACATGCAGAGAGTCAAGAAAATATGACCCATGATGAGTAGAAAACCAACTAAGAACTACCAGAGATGTTAGAAGTAGACAAGGACATTAAAATAGTTATTACTGTATCTCAAATTAAAAAGCTAAGTAGAGACATGAAAAATATATTTTAAAAAGAGAGACCAAAATCAGGCTTCTAGATATAAAACCTACAGTGCTGGAGATGACAAACATATGGGGTTTGATTAATGCTAGACTAGATATTGTAGATGAAAAGATTAGTAAACTTGAAGATACAGTGATCCCTCGTTTTTCGCGGTTAATGGGGACCAGAACCTTCTGCGAAAGCTGAAAAACCGCGAAGTAGGATTTGCCCCTAGGAATTTTCATGTATGCGGGTACAAGAATGTTTTAAATATATAAACAGTATTCATACTTTACTCATTTAAGACAAAAATTACAACAGTATACGTATTTACTTAAACGTGTCAGTGCTAATTAATAAGGTTAATGACAAAACCTTATACAGTAATAAACATGAATCAACATGGCTTTCTGAGAGAGGCGAAGAGTCTTGTGTGGGTGGCGGAGGAGAGGCTCTCACTTGACTCGTAGAAGCGTTAGGCTCACTCGGAGACTCTTCTGCTGGAGGCGCTGACGGGAGAGCCGGGGGCTTTACCTTGGAGAGAAACATGGTGATGGGTAGTTGCTGGCTTTGTTTTTTCTTTTCCTTCAAAATTCCCCTGTACAAGGACATAACCCCGTCAACACGATTGCTGAACTCGACAGCTCGTAATGGCGTGCCACAGATGCATCACTTCTGCCCTCTTTGATCATATCTAAAAGTTTTACTTTTTCGCTGATGGTCATCATCTTCTTCCTCTTGGGCGCGCCGGAGGAAGCTTTCGCAGGGGCACAGCGCTTAGGCGGCATTATAAGGGCTTAATTAATAAAAAAAGTGATCGCTTAAACAAAACAAGTTATTGCCAACACAACACTAAAATACAGTATGCGAGACAGTCAACATCATGGACAAGACTGGCGAGATACAACAAGAGAAGATGCTAGGTGAGGCTGCGATGATGCGCAGACAATCAGCTCACAGGGATAAAGCCACTCGTCCTCTCATGGGTCGATGTCGCACCGGAAACCAATCCCGCGCCTTTATGAGAGCCCATGGGATGGACTCTGAGTCCTCTCATCTCTTTGTTGGACATGCAGGGATCCTTCTCTCGCGCGCATCCACATGAAACAACGCTCCTTTCCGCCATGTGGCTGCCGACATGGTTGTATTTTTTCATTTTTATTTTTTGATGAATATTTTGGGAAAACCCGCGAAGCACTGAAGCCGCAAAACATGAAGCGCGAAGTGGCGAGGGAACACTGTATAGCAATAGAAGCTATCCAAAATGAAAAAATGGAGAGTCAAAAAAAATGAACAGATACCAGTGAGCTGTAAGACGCTTCCAAGCAGCCTAATAAACGTGTAACTGAAACCCTGTGAGGAGACGGTAGAAGAGGTGTTCGTAAAATATTTGAAAAAATAATGGCTTGAAATTTTCAGAGATTTATGACCTATTGATATATGCAGAAACATGGATGAATCTCAACTTATGCTGAGAGAAAACAATACCTGGTGTATTACTCGATATATATAATCATCTGACATCTATTATCTATCTATCTATCTATCTATCTATCTATCATCTCTCTCTCCCTCCCTATATCTATCTATCTATCTATCTATCTATCTATCTATCTATCTATCTATCTATGGGCTATCTGGAAAGTATCAAGCGTTTATGGCTGAATTTTTTCCAGCCCTTGTATATAACTTTCGGAAATTCAAACTATTATGACAAAATTCTGCTTGTGGGCAGGGAGGGGTGGCAAGTGGCAGGAGGTCAGCTTACCAAGGAGATGAAGGATATGCTCATTATCCTGAATGTGATGGTTTCTCAGATGTATTGACATGTCAAAACTTAGAATGTGCACTTTAAATATGGTGTTTACTCCCTGTCAATTTTACCTCAAAACAATAAAAAATATATATCCCTCTCTCCTTACTCTCTTAGATAATAGTATTTTATAATTTCTCCACCCCTCCTTTAAAAAAAAATTCTAGAAACCACACTCTTGCAGTATATAGAGCTATCTGATTTTTTCTGGTTTCATAGAATACCTTAGTGTATTCCATACTTCTTCTATTGATGGACTATTTCCAGTTTTTGTTATAATGTTAGAATAACATAGTTTTGTGCATGTATATTTTCAACATTTGCTGTTGAATCCTCTGAACCTTTGAGATAGATCTTTAGAAGTGGGATTGTTGTATCAATAGAAGAATACACATGTCATTTTGGGAAATGTTGCCAAATTCCCACTGATAGGGGTTTTAACATTTCATATTATGGTCAGCAAAATCTTGAGTGATGTTTCCCTCATTCTCTCACCAACAGAGTATGTTGTCAAATGTTCGGATCTTGCCAGTATAATTGAAAAATAATATCTCACTGTAGGTTTAATTTGTATTTATTTTATTATGAGTGAGGCAGAGGATGTTTTCTTGTTTGTCAGCTATTCCTATTTTTGTGAAAACTACTCATTTTTTTTTCAGTCAATTTTTCTATAGGATTTCTAGTCCTTTTCTTCTCTATTTATTTCTAATGTTCATTATATTTTAGGCATATTAACCCTTTGTTTATATATGTTACAAATATTCTTTCTTGGGTTATCAATGTCAAATTTAGCTTTCTTTTTTTCTTTCTTTTTTTTTTTCATGCAGGGATTGTATGTGTTTAGGTAATCAAGTTTACAAATCTTTTCCTTTGGATTTTGAGACATAATTAGGAAGCTTTTGCCCACTCATACTACATCAAGTAATTCACTGATATTTTTTCTGCTACTTGTTTCATTTTTCATTCAAGTTTCTGGTCCATTAAAACCAATTTTTTTTTTTAATTTACTTTTATTGTTTTGACAGAGAGAGAGAGAGATACAGAGACAGAGAGAAGGGGGAGGGCCCAGAGCAGTCTCCATATTTATACATCATTGGTTTTTCCACATAGTTTTGTTCCACAGGTGGGTGTGGGGCTGCACAGGGCAGGAACTGGGCCAGGGTCTCACCCCAGTGCGAACCAAACTGGGGGCACTCCCCAGTTCAGCATATGGGTCCACACAGGCTGGGGCCAGGATTCGATCCTCAGTCCTTGGGGCTGCAAAGTGAGCACTTAACCCACTGAGCCATCCCCGCTTCCCCATTAAAAATTCATCTGCATGAACAGTGAGAAAAAAAAGATCGTTTTATCCTCTTCCACGTGGTTTGTTATGCCAACGCCACTTATTAAAGTATTTTTGCCCCAACTGACTTTGGTTGTATCCCAATGCCATAGGGTCTATTTTTAGATTTTCTATTCTGTTCCATGCTCTCTCTGTATTCTTGAACCTGTACCATACTGTTTTGTTTAGTTGTTTGTTTTCTAAGATTTATTTCATTGTTTGAGGGAAGGTGAGAGAGAGAGAGAGAAGGGAGGGCCCAGAGCAGTCTCCAGAGTTGCACATCATTCATTTTTGTTGTTGTTGACATAGTTTCATTCCACACAGGTGGATTTGGGGCCACACTGGGTGGAACTGAGCTGGGGGCCTCCCCCACAGGAAGGGAGAACCTTAGCCGCCAGCCTGGTACATGCCACAGTTCAGCATGTGGGTTTGCTCAACCTGTTAAGCTAACTCCACATCCCCAATACTGTTTTAATTACAGATTCTGCCTTCACCACTCCCTCCCGCCCCCCGTCCCCCCCCCACACACCATTCCTCTTACTCGTCAGGACTTCCCTGCTTGTTCTTTAACTTTATATTAAACTAAAATACATACTTTTAAAGGTTTATTTTATTGTTTTGATAGAGACATAGAGAAGGAGGAGGGCCCAGATCAGTCTCCATAGTTGTACATCATCAGTTTTTGACATGGTTTCATTCCACACAGGTGGGCGGAGGCCGTGCAGGGTGGGAACTGGGCTGGGGGTCTCCCACATGGGAGGCACGCCCCAGTTCAGCATATGGGCCTTCATAGGTCAGGGCCGGGATTAGATCCTCAGTATCTGGGGCTGCAAAGTGAGCACTTAACCTGCCAAGACATCCTGGCTTCCCCAAGACATGTCTTTAAAAATCAGCAAAAATTGTTTTTCTCCAGGTTAATGTCCCCAGTTTCAACTTTTAGAACATGATTTCCAGACTACCCATAATCCTCATCCCTCTCCCCAGGTCACCTATGCATCAAATGTGAGACCCAAAACTGGACCCATTCGCGTCGGCGTGGTAACAGCATGATTCCTTAGAATATGGTGAGGTAACGGGGGATGGTCAGGAAGAATGTAAGACCGTATGAGCATGCGGAGGTCAGGAAGGGAGAAAGTGCACCGGGGGATGGAGACTCAGGGCAGGAAGGCCTCACCCAGGAAGGAGCCCAGTCAGAGCAGCGGTCCTTCAAAGGGAGTGGGAGAAAATCCCCTCTCCCGTCTGGGCCTTTAGGACAGGTGCCTAGTGTCTCAGCACAGTGACAAAGTGTCAGCTCTGGGTGAGAGTGACAGGCCCACATTTCTTCCTGACCTGTCCATTCTCCTGGCAGCTCAGGGCCTCCTGGGGATTGAGTTTTTCTCCCCCACTTCCCTGAGGTAGACAAACCTCTTTCCTCCCCACCTCCTGTACTTGGGTTATTCCCACAAGTCTGTTCCCTCTTCTCCCCAGCCCTGCTTCACCACTGGTTCTTTCACTGTGGCCCTGCCCATTGCAGGCCTGGCCTTGGTCAGCAGCTTTGCAATGGAAGGGTGAGGGATGGGGAGGGGAGGGTCTGATGATGCCTATCATTGGAGGCATAGGGTGCAAAGTGCTTGCATCAGGAGAAATGAAGTTCATTCCCAGTATCCGCCCCTGGAGCTGGGTTCTTCCAAGAGGAGGAAATGTGAAAGGTGTCACCTCTGCTCAGCTGCCCCCACACAATGGACTCAGTGCCTGTGTCTTCTGTCCGCACTCGCCCAGGGGAATGCTGTCGGTGCCCTCATAGCCAACCAAGCTCCTGAAGGTGACGGTCCCCATTCCTGGAAAGGAAGCCCAGCTCTGGCTGGGGAGTGGACGAGTTCTGCGCTGAGTGGGTACACCAGATGGATGGAAGAAATGGAACGTCTCAGGCCCCAAATGGGAAGGACACTGCAGTGCCCTTTCAGGGGCCAGTGGGAATGCATTTGACAAGGTCTCGTCACCTGTTCATTCCTTATCAAGCACTTAGGATGTAGCAGGCATTGCTACTTTCTGGTTTGTGACCACTATAACAGTGATCATCAAGTCCCTACGGGTCCTTTTCCAATGACCTCCTGCATGGTTGGGGAATGGGGCCAGGCTGATAGTTGTGTATTTATAGAGGGCACTGAAAAGTGTAGAAGGCAGGTGTTTAATGCACTGTCTTTGAGGAAGCATTTAAATTTAAGGCATTGTGTTTTATAGATGACAGATCAGAGCAATCCACACCTGTTATCAGCTGTCTGAACTTTTTCAGCATTTGTCTTATGTAAGAGTACAATAAAATACTTAAAATCTTTGAGGAGAGGATGTGATAGCTCATCAGGTTAAGCTCCTGCCTTGCAACCACAAGGTCCAGGGATCAAAACCCCAGCCCATGAAAACCCATACACTGAACTACAGTGCACAACTGGTAACCATTGGGATAGGTCAGCGGCAAAGGTTCTTGCCTCCCATGCAGGAGGCCCCCAGTTCAGTTCCCACCCCAAGCGACCCCACATCTACCTGTGTAGAGTGAAACCATGTCACAACTAATGATGTACAACTATGGTGACTGCTCTGGGCCTTCCCGCCTTATCTCTCTCACCTTCTGTCAAACAATAAAGTAAATCTTAATAAAATAAAATATTTGAAGAGAAGCACATCATTTGTGTTACTCATTATCACTTTGGTTTTATTTGCAACCATAAAAGTTGAGTTGGTATTTCAAATTCTGTTTTATGTGGCTTTTTAAGTTATAAAAATCAACTAAGTGAAAAGTATGATCCAGAGGTATTCCACCATGTGTTAAACAACATGACATCATAGGACCCAGAGCAAACTGGAAATACATGTGCAACTTGAAGACATTTAGATTCATAATCTTTAAAAATACTTAAAGCCAAACAAGAAGTGGGAGACTGCCAGTATCCTATCTTTACTGAAGCAGCTAAAGAAGCTATTGAAGATTTGTGAGGGAGTAGTTATCATATGGAGGTTGATTTAGACTTGCGGGGGATAATTCTTTATGATTGCTTTATTGTAATTAATTTATTTTCCCATTATTTTTAATGCTTCTTATTCAGGTATTTACTATATTGCCTGACGATGTTCAGCCTCATCTTCATCATTATCAACAGCCACGGAAGCCTATACTTATCATTTCCTTCTTAGGAATTGTTTCATTGGCCATTTTCTTGTGGAGAAATGTTTTAGTTGTGAGTAAATTAAATTAACTTCACCTTGACTCAGAAATATAAGGGATACTTTATAATCCTTTTCTGTTTAATTACTAACATGAACACAAATTAATGCGTATAATCTAAGCATGTCCTTTTATATAGTATAAAACCATGTCTAGTAATCTATCTTAATGAAATAACCAACCATGCATTAAGGACCTTGTATGAGAATTTTCAATGGAACAGTATTTATTAGAGTGAAAACTAGGTACAACCCAAAATGATCCATAGTAGTGGAAATTTTTTTTTAATTATAATTTTAACTAATTTTTTACTGAATTATAGAATCTTTTTTAATTGTTTTTATTATTATTATTATTATTTTATTTATTGTTTTTGACAGAGATAGAGAGAGAGAGAAATACAGAGACAGAGAGAGAACTGAACCGGGGGCACTCCCCAGTTCAGCACATGGGTCCGCACGGGCTGGGGCCAGGATTTGATCCTGGGTCCCCGGGGCTGCAAAGCGAGCGCTTAACCTACTGAGCCATCCTGGCATCCCCAAATTATTTTTTTTTAGTAGGGGAAAATTATTGTATATCCATATAATGGGGTATAAGGCAACTCTTAAAATGAAAGTACTTCGAAGACACTGGGGCACAGAAAATGCTCACAACTTAATATTAAGTGAAGAAAAAAAACCAACAAAAACCCAGAAACCAAGACTTTAAAGTGCTAATGAACTGTGTATTAGTTATATATATATCACAAACAGAAAAAAAAACCTGACACACACAAATAGAACAAAATGAAAATACAGTACATCAAGGAGACAAGGTAATTTCAGTCTTTTCTATTTATGTATCACAGATTTTCTAATTTTATCATGTGCTATTATGTTCAGAAAATGCTTTTATTTGGCAGGACAGGTTATATAGTATCCAAAGACACACTGTTAAAATTTTTATTCATTAAAGTCTTTTTCTGTACGGAAATTGTCTTTTATGATTATTTATGTGTGTAACCCATACACATTCATAGTTATGGTTATATGTTATTGTTGTATACTTACCTAACATAATTGGAGAAAAATTATTCTGTGTAAATACACTTTGCAGATGAAAGGCTTTCTATTTCAGTTGATGCTTAACAGTTAAAAATGGCCACAGCACTGGATTCATATCTTTCTAAAATTGAGTATTCTTTTTCTGATTTCTTAATCAGACATATTGTTATTAATAAACTTTCTCTCCTTGCACAAGTGATTGTAAAATCACTTTTAAAAGGGTATTTTTGCCTGGCTTCCTGTAGAGATTCCTGTAATCTTACAGGGTTTTTCCTCGGGTAAAAGAAAAAAGGGAGAATAGAAAGGCTGATTGGAAAGGGAAAGATGAAAACATTTTCTCTTCCCCACTCTTGTTTCTCCCATCTTAAAAACCCTAATATCTGTTTAGATTTTGACTAGGATGTGCAGGCTCTGTGTTCTAACTGCTGCTTCTCAGTCTCAGTGTTTGACTTTTGGAACTGTGGTCCCTTACCTTCTCCCTGCTTCTTCCTGCCTGTTGATTGGCTGAAAGAAGGACAAAGGAAGCTTACTCTCACTAGCAAGGCTGTGTCATTAGAGAAATAGTCATTTCTTCCCATGTTGGAACTCTGGATGCATTTTCCTATAATAATAACATTGCTATATAGGTATTGTAATAATACTGAGGTATCACAGATGGTTTGTAGACTGATATGTGTACTTCATCACTCTAACATTTGAAAGGGAAATAAATTCTGGGTCACAAAGACATGTACTAACCCCTTGGTTTTAAATTGAGTGCTGCATAGATTTTATTGTCCTATAATGAAGAGCTCTCTTTAGGAGATGATTTAGATGTTCGCTGTCACTTTCCCATTGCTCACGCATTTTCCTGTAGCCATATCCTTTTCCTTTCAGGTTTATGAGACTTAGGAACTCAGATTAGATTTCTACATTCAGCCTATAGTCAGTTGAATAGAATCTCTAAGATGTTTTCCAGTGAGATGAAGAGGTGTACCTTAGTACAAAGATTCTGCCATTAATTTTGTTTCCTTAGAGTATTTTTGAACAATCATTTATAGACCTCATTCTGGCTATTTGGGGTTATCAAATGATTTTGGGTAAATGAAGCACTAGTATATTTAAGATGAGAATATCCATTTCCATTATTAAAGTTAGGTGTTTATTTAATAAGATTGGTGCTCATATAATAGATAGGTAAGTGTATCTTTTGTCACAAAATGAAGCATTGACCTTAGTGTTTTATCTATCAGACACTATTTATGAAGTATCACTACCAATTACATTTGAAGTGCTTTTTAATCTTCTATTTTTTAATCATGTGGATCAATAGGCTAAACCAATTGTTACTAAATTTTCATGTGGTTATGGTATGACTATTGAATTAGGAACTATAATATTACTATTAATTAAATGTTTTGACATCAAATTTAATTTTGTTTCCCTCTTTTAGGTAAAGGAAAGAATGTATCAAGGTACATATTTAGGTTTGTTTTGTTATTTGTACCATTACCTTATTATTGATGTTTGATATTAGTTTTACAAGCTAGCAGACATAGATACAATGATGTCTCATGACTGATTGACTTATTAACTCCTGAACATTTTACTAGTAATCCTAGGTTGCTAGCTTGGATGACAGTAAATGGTGATGCCACCAACTGATATAAGAGATGAGATGAAACAAACTATGGAAGTAGGAAGATGACTGGCTTTACTTGGGGCAAAATTATTTTAAGTGTTTGATATGATGCACAATTTTTGAATAGTGTTTCTGTGCTAATGGTTTCATCAATATAGTATATATTCAAGTAGATTATTTGAGGAATAAGAGATGTAAATCAATATGTTCATTCTTTTTGCAAATGACATATTTAAAATGATAACATTTCCTGAGAAGGTGCTTCATGAAAGGAGGACAGTGAGCTAAAATATTTTACTCTATTTCCCATCTTTGAAATTAATTTAAATTGGAATCTTATCGAAATAAGGTTTTAATATCTTCTTCTTAAATGTTTTTTACACCTTTACTGCTCTTAACTACAGATTGATTTTTGAAGACTAATGGTTATGCTAAGAAGTTCTTTTCCCTCATAGAGCCAGATAAGATGTCTTTGCTAATAATACATTGGATAATTTAGTTAGACTTAGTGATCATAATAACATTATGGTTTTCCACCCTTTTTAGTCACTGAAGAGCAACTTGCTGAGAAAGTGAAGATGATGAGAAATGAAAACGCAGAACTGGTACAAAAAATATCAGATTATGAACAGAAGGTATGATTATTCTTTTAGTATTTTCCCCTCATGTTTCCAGTTTGAATTATTTCCTTCTGTCTTATAGTTTACTTATTATGCCATTTTTTATTGTATTTTAAAATTTCATTCTAGTTTGGTTATTCTTTTACTATCCATATGGAATCTCATCTCCTTGCACTGAAGAGAACATGGTTGTATGTTATCTTAGTCACCCACACTTTCCATATGCTTCTAGAGCCAAGGAAAATGCATCCCTACACTAGAGGGCACACAGGTTTTCCCCAGGCTATCCTCTGTCATGGGCCTTATCAATTCTTTGCTGAAATAACTCATACCTATTCCAAACTAAGAATATCGGTTACATTCTATACACCTTAGTCCACAGTCTTCGGAGTGATACAGAAGAATAGCCATCTTTTTATCCAATAGATACCATTTGATCAGCAAAATTAATTGTACCTGGTAGTTCCTTTAAAGAAATAAACTTAATTATGTCAGCAACAGCCAAAATAAATGATCCATTCAAAAAAAAAAGGAAAACTATTATTTCAAGAAAATACAAGGACACTACTTAGTTAAGAAAAAAAACTAAGTCTAGAGGAACAAACAACACATAATGCATAACAAAACAATACAATAATAATGGTAGTAGTTAACATTTATTGGGCCCTTTCTATATACCAGGCATATAAATCATCTAATTTAATCCTTATAGACATCGTGGGATAAGTACTATTATTTTGTTCCATTTTTATGTTGGAAAACTGAAGAGCTTAGGGAAGTAATGTAACCTAGCCCAAAAGTTACAAGAAAGGTGAGGGCTATCCTCTATGACTAGAACATCAAACTAGTTGGCAAGAATAGGGTTTAGGGTCTGTGTGGAGGAGCAGGTCAGAGAGCACAAGCGAGGGCAGGAAGCAAATCTAGAATGCCAGCCACATACCAGGCTGAATTTGGACTTAACCCTCAATATGCTCAGGGCTCCTCTCTCTCACTCCCCACATCCAATTGATTATTGCATCCTGCTGATAGTAACTGCAAGTACTTTCCCCAATCTCCCCTCTTTCCCACAATCCTACACCACTACCCTAGTTCGGGACACCTTCAAATTGTGCCTAGATTACTACCCTAGCTTTCTCTTCCTTTCTTCCTTTCTTCCTTTTTTTAAATTGTTTTTGATAGAGAGAAAGAGATACAGAGACAGAGACAGAACTGAACTGGGGGCACTCCCCAGTTCAGCACCTGGGTCCGCACAGCCGGGGCCAGGATTCGATCCTGGGTCCCCGGCGCTGCAAAGTGAGCGCTTAACCCACTGAGCCATCCTGGCTTCCCCAACCCTAGCTTTCTAACTAGTGACTCTGCCTTAAATTTTGCTACTCCACCTTCACAGCCAGAGTAAATCTTTTCAAATCAAACTCTATGGCTAGGAGCATGGGTTGAATCCAACTCACATAAAATTATGGAGTCCTTACAGAAGGAGTTCTCCTGTCCTAAATTTTCAAAGATTGCACTGCTCTTGCTATCAGGCAGTTGCCATGATAACCAAAGCTTCTCCACCCTCTGTCTTGTTCCCAGATCGCAAGGTGTCTGAGCATCAAGAGAAAACAACAGGAGAACATGGGTGAACACCACCACAGCCCTTCGGGTTCCCCTCTGAATGTCGGCAGTGACTGATGGATGACATCCCAGGAGACTTACCTGCCTAAAGCCAGAGCTCTTCTGTACCACCAAACCCAGTCTCCCAGCTCTGTGACCACATGAGCAAACACACCGGAAGCGGAATTCATGAATGCTTTGTGTGAACATGCGCAAAATCAGCCTCCAGCTCTCAGGCAGCGCACAGACGCTGCTCTGCCCTTAGCTCCTCCTTCAGCGACAGAGCCATTGCTGCCCTGGCTCCACCCCAGACATGACCAGGGCATTGCCTTCCAATTTACGTCTTAGTCTCTTCCAGTCCGGGAAATATGAGAGGCTTTATTTGCAAGTGGAGGCTGGGGCAAGGGGAGGGCAGCTGGATGAGGTCAGTGGTCAAAAAAGCAGACTGTTACCTTACCGGAGTGATTCCCTCACTGGAGTGATTCCCTCACTGTGCTATCTATTACCTTTAGGTTGGCTGAGCTCATAAGCTCACTGCATGAGCTGAGCATAGGTATGGCTGGTGTTCCTGACAAAATAAATCTGCATAGATTTTAATTGCTTCCTTGACATCTTTTTTTCTCATTTATTAAAGTTTTAGTTTTGAATTTAAGTGACTCAACTACTTCCACAAAATTTGGGCAAGATTGTCTGCTCTCAGCTGCAGAAGTTCTCAGCTGCAGACTCTCCTAGGATCACTTCATAAGGAAACAGGCAAACTTTTTATGAAATAGGGGTGGAAAGTAGAATGGCTAAATATGAAATGAGGGAAAGTTGAGGCGTTCTAGAGAAGATGAATCTGGAAAAGCAGAGACCCATGGGAACACAATCTGTATCTTCAAAATCTGGAAGGTCTATCTGTGTAAAAAGGGGCAGAATTTTTAAATTGCACCAGAGAACAGAACTAAGCCTCAGGATTAGAAGTTAAAGGGAAGCCGTTGTAAAGTCATTACAGGAATTTTATTCATAACTAAGGCTGCAAAAATAATAGTGTAGGCTCCCACAGGAACTATTGTGTTTTCCGTACTCTGAAAGTGAACCATTTGAACAGAATCAGAGTATTGTAGAGTTGATTGAAGGGTCTAGTAAGAGTCTGTACAGGAATTTCTTTCTTTCTTTTTTTTAAGATTTATTGTTTTTGACAAAGACAGAGAGAAGTGGGAGGGCCCAGAGTCGTCTCCAGAGTTGTATGTCATCAGTTTTCAACACGGTTTTGTTCCACACAGGTGGGCAGGGGCGGTGCAGGGGGGGAACAGAGCCAAGGGTCTCCAGCATGGGAAACACACCCCCCACCCCTCCACCCTCCCCACCCCTGAACCAGGAGCTGAACCAGAGGTATTTGTCTATTGTTTGTGTTAGATTTCTGATAGAGTCTTTAGAGTTTTCTTTATAAAGGATCACATCATCTGCAAAGGGTGACAGTTTGACTTATTCTCTCCCAATTCTAATTCCTTTTATTCCTTTCTCTTGTCTGATTGCTCTGGCTAAAACTTACAGCACTACATTGAATAGTGGTGGTAAAGGGGGGCATCCCTGTCTTGTTCTGGATTTTAGCAAAATAGGCTTCAGCTTTCCCCCATTCAATATAATATTTGCTGAGGGTTTGCTGTATAAGGCCTTTATTATGTCGAAGTACTTCCCTTCAATTCCCATTTTATTTACTGTTTTGATCATAAATGGGTGTTGTATCTTGTCGAATGCTTTTTCTGCATCAGTTGAAATAATCATGTGGTTTTTATCCTTTATTTGGTTTATGTGCTGGATTACATTGATTGATTTCCTTATGTTGAATGATCATTGTGCCCCTGGGGTGAATTCTACTTGATCATGATGAATAATCTTTTTAATGCATTGTTGTATTCTGTTTGCTGATACTTTGTTTAGGATTTTTGCATCAGTGTTCATCAAAAAGGTTGGCCTGTTCTACCCCTTTCACTGCATGTGATGATAATGTCTCGTCATGAGTTGCTATTGCTGCTATGCATATGATGAATATATCTCGTCTTGGTTTTCTTTCACGTTTTGCCTCTCCGCGTATTTTACTGTAGTGCAGGCACATGTGGCAATGTAGTTTACAATAAAACACTTGTATTTTACTTGCTGGATGGAGCCACGGTCACCTTCAATTTTTTTTTTCCGATATATATGTTGAATCCAAATGTCATAAATGAAAATTTTTTGGTGTTTCATTTACGTTGTGAAGAAATAACACATAAGGATTTTGAAACTACATTTTTATTTATTCAACCTTTATCTTATACTTCTTTAGTATTTTTACATAAAGAAAATCATAATTTTTTGCGAAATATTTTACTTTTCTACTGGGCGTTTGGCGTTGATGTTACAGCATTTCCTTTGCGGAAGTTGCGTGTGCGGAATGGAGACTTTCAAATGCGCCGGGAGTGCTTATAATTCTAGAAGGTGGTGAAATTGCTCAATTCATCTCACTGCGTGTTAAAAGAAGCAGAAGTGTAATAGGGCATGTTGTGACATTGTTTTGATGGCAAAAGCTGTGAATCATCACTGGTGGCGGATAAGGTTACCAGGGACAAAACTCCACCACCTCCCTGAAACCACTTCGCATACGGCAATAAAATACCAGCGCAGCAAAAGGGCTACAATAAAATACACGGAGAGGTGAAAAACACGAACAAAAACCAAGACAAGACATACTCATCATATGCAT
>PVKE010021946.1:0-26028 GCA_004027555.1 Craseonycteris thonglongyai
AACAGCATAAGTGATACGATTAAAAACCCCAAAGCATAGTGATACATATAAAGACTTGCCAAGAATACAGTGTGGAGGAGTCTAGGTAGGGAACGTCAGTGAACCTGGTACAAAATTAACTCAGCAAAGTGGTGATGGGGATTGTAGAGAAAGATGGTGGTGGGCTTTGAACATCAAGCCAAAGACTGTTTTGTTCTGGAGACAGTGGGAAACCACAAATAGTTTGTAAGCAGGGGCTGACATAAGCAGAACTGTGCCATGGGAAGATTGATAACCTGGCAGCAATGTGAAAAAGGCAAGTGTATGCAGAAGGTTTCCTGGTTTTCAGATGACAAGGTGCCATCAAGATGCAAAAGGATGTATTTTATTTTTTTAGTTTTGTTAGCAGAAATGCTATATTTCTCATTCTTTTGTTTAAGCCTTAAAATCTGTACACACGGCAAAAATATAACCTTTAGCCTTAAATTTCAAAACAAAAAATAAATTCTAACAGAAACTGGGGGTTTGCAAATCTTTCCTTTTTATTTAACAAAACTTTCCCCCTATGGTTATAACTTTCCACAAAAGCTTCGGTTGTAGGATGGGCTAAAGGTCAGAAGAGAGGAAAGTATTAATACTATAGCTTAGAAAACCTTACTCAGTTTCTGCCTAACCATGTAAAATTTTTTAAAAACATAAGAAAACTTTATCATGCAATCTCATAGTAAATTTACTAGTAATTAGAAACTGTTTGTAACCTCAAAGTTATATATCTAGAAAAATGGTATGTTACAGGCTATTTTTATTTTTTTCTATTATAATAGACGTTATTTGTTGAGTAGTTTTAGATTTACAGAAAAATAGAGAAGATAAATTCCTACATATTCTGCACCCAATTTCCTCTATTACTAATATCATACATTAATTTGTTACATTTATTACAACTAATAGCCAATATTGATATATTATTAAAACTGGATTCAATAGTTTATTCATACTTTGTTTAACATAATGTCATTTTCTTTTTAAAAATGTTTATTAAATTTATTAGGGTGGCATTTGTTAGTAAAATTATATCAATTTCAATTGTACAATTCTATAATATTATGCATTATCTATATATTGCATTGTGTGTTCACCACCCACAGGCTATTATTTTTTTCTTTCTGAAGAACACATGTCTTGCTATTCCTCTTAAAAACTTAATAATATTCACTTTTTTCCTATAGTGTACAACATTATTAACTATAAACAAGTAAGTGGAACCCAAATGAACAACTAACATTTTCTAGATCTACTGTCAACATAATTTTGACCCTTTTAAGTGTAACAAATGTTGTCTGAGTTCAGTAGATATATAATTTTTACTCCCTCTAACTAACATCAAGAAAGAGAAACATTCTGAATCTTCAAGCGAATAACTATAATTCCAATAATCTTTTTTTATACTATCTCTCAGAACACACTTATATCATAAATGCCATAGGGTGGTTTCAAAGATATAAAATTTTAAATACAATTAAGGCAAGTGACAATTTTTGTCTCTTTGTAACTTACCTTCTTTTCACAAAACCCCACTAAGAAACATTTTGTCAACTTATAACTTAATAAATTTGACTGTGATTTGAAGTGTTTAAAACAAAGGAGTTTTTTTTCAATACCAGTAATACAAGAGGGTTTCTTTTTGCTGTACTGTTACAGAACGCTCTCTCAGTAAGGAAACTTTATCTAATCCTGCTTCATCCTTTAAAACTGCCTACACCCTAATCTCTAGGGACAAATTTAATACTTTGCAACAAAGAGAATATATCCCTTTTCAGTTTGAATAGAAGAATTGTTAGGACACCAGTGAGGTATGAATAACATTATAATGCTGCCATTTACTTAGCAAAAGAAAAAGAAAGTCTCTTGTTGCAACCAAAGAAGAAGGCCTCCTTCTTTGGGTTAAATTTTTTGACCCCTGGTATATCCGCAGACACCTATGTTATTGCGCTATTTGGGTCTTCTACCTCTTGTGAAGTAAACACTGAGCAAATCTAAGTAAACAGTTTGTTTTAGTTGAAGATAGAAAGACTCCATTTAATTGAGTTTTGATGATAGATGTGCTCCAAATGGTGCCAACAACTTTGACATGGTAAAATAATATTGTCTTATGGCATGTGTAACACTACATAAAGAATCTTAGCTTAGCACTTTCTGAGTTTACAACATTTAAGTGAGAAAATGACAAAAGAAAGCCAAACTGTCAGAAACAGAAAAACCTTTAACAACCCTAAAATACAGACTATAATTCTCCTCTTTATTCATTTGATTTTGGGAATAATTTTGGCAGCAAAAGGAAGGGAATGAGAAAGCAGCCGAACTTTGTACTTGTGAAACTTTATTTTTCTGTCGTCCACCGCATATTGCTGAAAATAACAGCTCAACTAACACTTGAACGTTGATTATATGATAGGTTGTGGGCGAGTAGTTGAGGAAAATCAACATGTCAAGGAAAGTAAACTCTAGCTGACATAATCCGTCACTTCTATTTTGTTTACTACTACCATTTATAGATTAGATTACATATAAAATATATTGTCATTAAAGCCATGCATAGACTTTAAAAGTAAAAATCTCTTATCATTGTTCTCTACATAAAATGTATTACTTATTTTAAACCATTTATTAGAAACCAGCTAAATATGAAGTGGTAAAATGCAGGTATTAGATTATCATTAAACTCAAGACTATTATTTTCATTCTCTTACTTGTACAGTATGGGTAATCATTTTACCAGCCTTTGAGAAGTATCTTACTTTATGTAGTCTTACTAAACATCAATTATATGTATACCTTCTTCATGTAATCTTTAGAAACAAACTTTTTTGAACATTCAGAAGAGTCAGTCATTTTATTTGACTGTAGTCACACAAGATAATTAATTTCACTTATACCATGCTTTCCTATATGTACAATGGCCCTCT
The DNA here is from genome assembly GCA_004027555.1 of Craseonycteris thonglongyai. Taxonomy (NCBI): domain Eukaryota; kingdom Metazoa; phylum Chordata; class Mammalia; order Chiroptera; family Craseonycteridae; genus Craseonycteris; species Craseonycteris thonglongyai. Next base: position 2,946 of record PVKE010021946.1, read on the forward strand.
TTAAATGTAGGACAACCATATCCCATGGGAAAAGATGGAAACTTCCATGCAATTTCAAAATCAGGAGTGGTTAATTTGTAGTAGAAAAAAATGATTTTAAATAATTATAAGCTAGTATCCATGATTTTCTGGAAATTCTTAAAGTAATATTACCAGTAGTAAAGACTAAATGTTTCTGAGCTTCCAACAAAACTAGAAAAGCAAATATGTCACTTATTCAGTGCTTGTAATAGAGGTTATAAACTTTAGATGTAATGTTTTTCACTATGAACTTGCTATTTTAATTTTTCTTTTCTTCTGTATTTTCAATTTCTCTTACAACTGATTCATAGTTTTATACATCTAAATATTCTCACCTATTCTCACCTCTTCTATCTTAAAATGCAAAGCCTCTTAAGCAGACACTTCACAAAAATGTTTGTAACCAATAAACTCAGGAGAAATGCTTAAATTTATTAGTCATCAGGGAAGTGCAAATTAAATCCTCAAATAAAAGCTCATTCTAGAATCACTGAAATTTAAAGAGACAAAATATCAACTGCTTGAAAGAATATGGATTAACCAGAAGTTTCATAAATCTGCTAGTGGGAAATTAAATGATGCAACCACTTTGAAAAACAGTTTGGCATTGTCTTATAACATCAACATATACCTAGCCTATGACCCAGTAGCCCCAGATATGTTAAATATAGGTCTATAAAAGACTTGTTCAAAAATAACAAAATGTTCATCAACAGATGAATAAGTAGACAATGAATACAATGGAAACCTACCCAGCAATAAGAAGCAACAAACTCGTGATACACAACCTCAGTTAAGAAATCTCAAGAACATTGTTAATTGAAAGAAGCCAGACAGAAAAGAGAACAAACATACTGTATGCTTCCATTCACATAAAATTTTAGAACAAGGAAAAACTAAGCTGCGGTGATAGAAATTATAACAGTAGTTTCTTTGGAGGATTGACCTGAATGGATCATGAGGGGCTTTTCTGGGATGATGGAAATGTTCTGTACCTGGGATGAGGTGATGGCTACATCTGTGTATAGTTTTCCCAAAACTCTTTGAAATGTATAATTAATATCTGTGTATTCCATATGGTTGTACCAATTTACATTCCCACCAGCTTGTATGAAGGAGGGTTCCTTTATCAGTATCTACCCAAAAAACTTGAAAACCTTAATTCACAAAGATATATGTACCCCAATGTTCATTGCAACACTGTTCATGGTGGCCAAGTTGTGGAAACACCCAAATTGTCCTTTGATAGATGACTGGATAAAGAAGTTGTGGTACGTTTATGCAATAGAACACTACTCAGTGATAAGAAAAGATGAAATACAGACATTTATGACAGCATGGATAGACCTTGAAACCATCTTATTTAAGTGAAATAAGTCAGACTGAAAAAAAATTAAGAAACATGTGACCTCACTTATAGGTAGAATATAAAACTGAAAGTAACAAAAACTCATAGACACAATCAATAGTTTAGTGGGTACCTGAGGGTAAAGGGGAGGGTGGGTAGGAGAGAGGGGCAAGGGGAGGAGTAAGGAGGTGACATCAAATATATGATGATAGAAAGAGAGCTGATTCTGGGTGGTGAGCATATAGTGCAATGCATAGACAATGTAATGTAGAAATGTACACCTAGAAAATATGTAATTGTTACCAACCAATGTCACCCCAATAAGTTTAACAATAAAAAAAATCTGTGTATTTACTTGTATGTAAATTGAAATTCAAACAAATGCAAAATAAAGTCCTATTTTTATTTCATATTGATGTCCTGATAAAGCTCATCTCATAAATAGCCAAACATTTTGAATAAGTTATGTCCATTTGTGTTCTTCAATTTTTTACCTTCTGCTCAGCTTTAACCTCAATTATGAAATACAGTAAGGCTTCCTCCCATATGCTATTTCTTCTATCCAGCATTCTCTTTTCCTGAATGATTTGGCCTGGCTAATGCCTAGTCATTCATTTTTTTTAAGTATTTATTTTATTGTTTTGAGAGAAGGTAAGAGAAAGAGACAGAGAGACAGAGAGAAAGGGGGCAGGGCCCAGCACAGTCTCCTAGTTGTATATCATTAGTTTTTGGACATAGTTTTGTTCCACATAGGTGGGTGTGGGGCTATACAGGGCAGAACTGAACTGTGAGCCTCCTTCATAGGAGGGAAGAACTTTACTGCTATACTGGTGGTTATCAGTTGCAGCACAGTTCAGCATGTGGGTTTGGATTGGCCGGGACCAAGATTCGATCACTGGACCTCATGGTTGCCAGGCAAGTGCTCACTCTGTTGAGCTATCCTGGCATCCCCTTATTCTTTAGGTTTCAGCTTAAACATCACCATCTCCTCAGATTACGGTGAGTGCTAAGCATACGTAGTTCTATACATTCTCTGCTTTTACGATAGAACACTTATAATCTCTTTATATAACTTTCTTAAATTATCTCTCTTTACATTAAGCTATATGCTCTGGAAAGGGATGTTTATTTTGTTGACTTTCAAACTCTCAGTACTAAGAAAAATGCTCTGTGTGTGTTATCTAAAAAACTATTTGTCAAATGGACAAATAAGTAAGTGAAGGAGCCAATCTCCCTTACCTTTCACATACCAATTCTGTCATTCCTTTTTGATTTTCTCTCCCATAGTTCTAATTTGTACCCTCAAAACCTCTTCTCTTGGCAATAAATTTCTACCCGATTTCTCTGCCTTTTGTCTCTTGTCTTTCTAACCCAGACTTCACATAGTTACAAGACACATCTAAAATGCCCTTTAAATAAAGTCTTTTTCTCTCTTCAAAATCTTTAATTACTTATTACCGTATTTTCCGGCGTATAAGACAACCGGGCGTATGAGACGACCCCCTAATTAGTCTTATACAGCGAATATAGGCCTAAACCTATGTTTTAACTGTAAAATTAGGGGGTCATCTTATACGCCCAGTCGTCTTATACGCCGGAAAATACGGTAAATACATTAAAAGTATCTGACCTCATTTTGTAGGATAAATACTTCGTTTTCCACGTCAGATTCTCTAGAATATCTTCTCTCCATTTCTACTTTCTCTTCACCTCTTATCTGAATGGTTGGAAAGCCCTTAACTAGTCCCTGCCTCCAGCACCTTCTCATTCTAGTGCATCTTCCTCATACTGACCAGCATTGTCTCCTTTTCAAGTAAATAGATTAATCTCTTTTCAATTTAAAAACTTTGACTGATTTACTGTTGTCCACAAAATAACATTTATAGTTCCTTACCTGGGAACATAAGACCCTCAATAATGCAGTTCACATTTGCACATACTATCCATCTTTATCAAGAAGGTCCATTTCTCCATTCTTTACCTGGAAATACTCACTGAAATGGCATGCCCTTGAGTGGCCTTATCCAAGCTCAGGCACAGCGATTTCCCTGCTTATTCTCTGTGTTATTCTGAGGCTTAGTTCATGTTTCTGCAATAGTACTTCCATGCTATATAATGATTGTTCTCTCCTTTCATGTTTGCTTTCCCTTCTTAAGACTATGGATGGATCCTTGAGGATAATAATAACGTATTATTATTTCTGTTCCTTGTACTTAGAGCAATACTTAGAATAGAGAGGTGATCAACTAAATGAATGTATTAATGAATGATGAATCCATACCATTTCTGAATGCACTTGGCCTCTTCACGTGCTATGCTTTTGCTTCTGTGGCTTGCTCAGCCTGGATTTCCCTCCTTCCAATTCTGTGACTCATGAAAACTTACACCTCTTAAAAGTTTTAGTTTGACTGATTACTTTTGTGTGACACTTTCTCTGCTGACTTGAATAAGAATTATGCCTTCCTGAATGTTTCTTTGGGGGTTCTGTTACTTATTTATTCATTATTTAGCTTAATAAACCTAATATTGTGAACCAGCTACATAACAGGCCCTGTGTAGCCTAAGGAGCATACAAAAGAGGATGCAATTGGTAGTCACTACTGAGTTAACAGTCTCATGGTGAGATGTATTTGTAAAAATAAAGATACAGTTTAGTCTATTCAATATTATAATCAAGGTGAGAATAAAATGCTATAAGGTCAGGAAGCTTGGAAGAATTCATTTGACATGATTTGTAAGCAATGACTCAAAGTGGTTGAGATCTGAGCTGGTATTTGAAAAAGGCATAGAAGTTTGACAGGCAAATGGATGGTTATAAAGATATTCCAGGCAGAAGACACAGCCTTTGTAAATGCACACAATCATAAGGAAGAACTCTGGCAACCGATTAACCCCTTTTTTCTCTGCAATGATCTCCTAAACTCCTTGTCCATACATATAACACTTTTGAACTCTAGCTAACAACTTATTAACTCAGTGCCAGAGACTTGGATTTGGTGTCACCTAGAATAATAATAGTACAAACTCCAAAATTCTTTATTCCAATGTGTCTGTCACTCTCATGCTTCCAATTCTCCCACTTATTTTAGTAGATTTAATTTCTGAACTTTTCATGATCTTATGACCCTTGGACTCTCATTAGCTCTCTTGCTCATGTCCCTTGCTTCTATTATTTTCCATAAGAAAGGTGTGTTAATGAGTGGTTTCACAACTTAGGAAAAATAGTAACCATATCACAAATAATACATATTATGTAAAAATTTGAACATTATAAAATTTTGTTTTGGGATTTTTCTGTTGCCATTGTTAGGCTCACGCAGATGCAGAGCATGATATTCTGCAGTTAACTGAATAGAATTTTGTGGCCCTAATAGAATGTTCTTGCCACCCAGCAACTGGCTGGAGTGTGAGCAAAAATCAATTTTAAAAAATGCACTATTAGGACTTTCTTGGGATCCTTCTTAGGATGCTTGAACAAGAAAGCTCTGAATTAAAAATGAGTGTAACTATATTAGATCAGATTATACTTAATTTAACTGGATTACTTAACTTTCAACTGTACAACATAATGTTATTTGTTTGGATATATAATGCACATATAATTCTTAAATTAGCTTAACTTTTGTGACTGGACATGATATTTGGAAAACTACCAAAACAATACATTAAACCTGATATCCCAATATTTTAAATAGTCCTTTATCTTAATATAGATTTCATTTAAAATATACCAAGTGTTAGTATTGTTCTAATTGTTTGGCAGAGATGATATTTTAGAGTGAGTTGTGATTCAAACTGAGGCACTTTGGCTTTAGAACCTGGGCTTACAACCAACAGCTTTGAAGGAAAACCATCAAGTCATCCCAGTTCTGCCACTTACCACTTATGATAGCACATTACCCAAGCTCTGAGTCCCCAGATTCCACCCGTGTAATGGAGGTAATATAGAGCCTGCCTCCATAGCTTGTTATAGACGTTAATGAGTTACAAGTGTCACCTTCTATGACCCAGTCCTACAAATTTCTAAGTCACTTGCACCACATTTTATTCATTGAGGCACTTACCGTATGTAATCATACTCTGACTTGGGGTGGTGGGGCATAGATGTAATGTGCTCCTGTTGATGGTGAATGGTAAGGATCTGGAATAACATATCTGGAAATACTGCTATGACCATTTTTTTTTTAAATAAAGCTTGGCATACTCCTGACAATTGCCAAGGAATTTCAGCTGCAAGGAACATTCTCCCATTGGTCTACCTAGGGCTACAGTATGATAGTCACACTAACCTTTCACACTTACCGGTAATTTTCTAGATCATTCAAGTGGAATCTTTAAGTCAAAATTTCAGATCCTTTTAGTTCATTTCTGAGTCAAATAGAACAATTTAGAACTTTTCTAATATTCAATATTTTGCCTTTATATATAAGAAAAATGTATCATTCTAAGTTTATTTCCTTTCTTACTCAACTTGGTTCACTTGAACACCTCCCTTGGTGGTATACACATCCCTGATCCCTAATCCTCCAATTCAATCCACTCAACCAGTAATGCATCTTACTACCTGCATTTTAATGGTGGTGTTTTCTAGAAATTTATCCTCATTGTTTTTTGTCTCACTGTATATGCACATTTCACCCAATTCAACTATGATTAAATATGCTGATAATGCTTATATTTCTGTTGCCATACCTAATTAAAGGTCTTGTCCCTTTTGTTCCCCATTTTTTATGAAATCTTCTCCAGAAGAATGAGATACCAGAATTTCAACATGGTGTTCAAAATTACCTCATTCTTCCCCTTTCCAAATGAGTCTTATTATATACCCCCTTGCTTCATTAACCATTTCTTTTAATCCAAAATTCTTGGACTTTTTTCTCCCCAACATACTGTATACTTTCTATTACCATAACCAGTTGATTCCACTTCTTTAACACCTTTTACTATTATGTCCACTGTTCTATCTCAGTTTAGGCCTCATCATTTCTCACTTGGACTTTTTTATTCACTCCAATCCTTCTTCACACTTTCTACCTGAGTAATCTTTATAAAATGTAAGCCTTATTATGTCACTCCTCTTTTAAAATATTGCACTCAGTTCTCATAACCTACTAAGGTCTTTATCATTTCTGATAAGACCCTGATTTTCTAGGCTCTACTTAACTTTTCAACTTAATCTATATACAATACATTCCTGGGACATCAGGAATATCCAGTGGTTTTCTCTCTTTCAAAACGTGCCGACCTGGGATTTTCAGTCTTTGTTTAGGCAGATCGCTTTTCACCTTTCCGTATAACCCCAAAAGTCCTTTTTGCATTTCAACAGATACTTCTTCTGGACAAACTGGAATCTGAGTTATTGCCCTTGGCTGGCTTGCACAGAAAAAACGTGCAAGTGTTTGCCAATCAAAACACTATAATATGATAATATTTTTGGCTTATTAGTTTACTTGGGAGTAAGAACTAAGTCTCATTATGCTTATTTATTGCCGATTGTAGTTTCTGTCACAATGTAGCAGGTTGATGAAAATTGTTTTTAACAGATGCATGAATGAATATATTCTTATCTCGTATATCCTAACCTTTTCACCTTAATTGAAAAAATCAGTAGTAAACTTTACAACAAAACTTACTCTAGTTTTACATTTTTGTAAATTATTTAAAAAATATTTTTTTCAGGTTTACACCAGTATTTATTACTATGACAACTTTGCATAATAAATAAATAATGTCACAAAAACTCAGTGACATTAAATAATAAGTATTTTATTGCTCATGCGTCTGGGTTGGTCACATGGGTTGCTCTACTGATCTTGCCTGGTCCGTCTATGGTGTAGCTGGTGTTCAGCTGATCTAGGATGGCCTCAAATATTATTGGGGCCATTCAGGTCTGGTGTAGGTGTTTGCTACCTTACTCTTGGGCTCATCTTAGAGTATCCTTTTTACAGAATTTGTAGAGGTATAAGAGAACAGTCTCAGTACGTGTGCCCATTTCAAGCATTTGCTGATGACACTTCTGCTAACATTATACTGGCTAAGGTATTTCACATGAGTGGCTCCAGCGAAGGCAAATTATGTCTCCTTCCTTACCATCAAAAAGCACTTTGAACTTACATGGAAAAGAAAGTAAATATATGGAATATTTAAGAATTTGGATCAATATTATAATCAACCACAGGACCTTTCAATAAATAAATTCACCAAATGGTGATTGTTGGTGTCAATGATAATACCAAACCTTTGAATAAAATGACATACAAATTATTGGAGAAAAATAGATTAATCATTCTCTGCAGTCCTATTTTAAATTTAAATAAGGAAGAAAAATCTATGGATAAGAGTTGTATTAATGAAACAAGAAATATTTCATATGAAAGAAGAAAACTATTAATTAAACCAGTCATGTCTAACCTACAGCTTGGGACAGCTTCAAATGAGGCCCAACCTAAATTCTTAAAACATTATGAGATTTTTTTTTGAGACTTTTTTTTTTTTAACCTCATTAGCTATGTTAGTATTAGTGTATTTTATGTGTGGCCCAAGACAATTCTTCTTCTGATGTGGTCCAGGGAAGCCAAAAGATTGTACACAGCTGAATTAAATAAATCAACAAGAATTATTAAAGAAAGCTTTGCAGAGGAGAGTTTTGAAACATTGCTAAGAGTTTGAGAAAGGAATTTCATGTAGAATAATTTTTCTTTTTTTCCATGGTGTCATTAGTTTATCACATAAATTGCTTAGTATTCTTTATCTGGAAATTTGAGACATTATTCTGAAATTGGTCTCTATGTGGTGATTGGTGCATTATAAGTGAAATAACAACAGTAAATAATTCATAATCAAATCCCCCTTGAAGACATAAGTAAACATGTAAATAAGTATAATAAATTAGAAGGGAACACGATGACTGATTTTGATTGACAAAACTACCTGATGCTTTGTCTCCAGGGAGACCTCATCAGGCATGGTGCAGATTTGCCACTACAAATTAGAATTCCGTACTTGACTTGGCTCAGAAGCTCAATTAACTTTGAAATTTAAATATGCTTTAGGGAACCAGGTTTGGGTTGAAGTCGAGGAGAGTTATTAGTTTTAATCGCTAAATAGAAGATTTACAAACTATATGGAAAGACCAAGATAAACCAAAATGAAACTAAGCTTTCAGGAAATAACTAATGTATAAGGGAATAGGGAAAAAAACAAAACCTCAAATATTCTGAAAGCAGTTTTATTTTGCTTTTAATTTTTGTTATTTTGTGCATATTCTTTAACATTTCTGTTGCTATCTGGCTATTAATACTTTTACTAACATAAATTTGCATAAGTGTACTTTTGTAAAAATAGAGGTATTTATTTCTGACAAAAAGATAAAGACCAAACTATTTTCATACCAAACTACCGTATTTTCCCGCGTATAAGATGACCGGGCGTATAAGACGACCCCCTAATTTTACAGTTAAAACATAGGTTTAGGCCTATATTCGCTGTATAAGACTACAGCCTCGGAAGTGGGGGGTAGTCTTATACAGCGAATATAGGCCTAAACCTATGTTTTAACTGTAAAATTAGGGGGTCATCTTATACGCCCGGTCGTCTTATACGCCGGAAAATACGGGTATGTATTTTCTAAAACAAGTCACACCGAGCCACTTAAAAGTGAGCATTTAATTTCTTTTTTTGTTTTTAATTTTATTGTTAAATTTATTGGGGTGACATTGATTGGTAACAATTAGACAGTTTCTGGATGTTTAAGTCCATATCGCATCACCTATACATCGCATTATGTGCTCACCACCCAGAATCAGCTCCCCTTCCATCACCATGTATCCGGTGTCCACTCCCACTTCCCTTTCCCACCCCAACTCTCCCTCCCCACTCCCCCCCTTTTCTCAGGTAACCACCAAACTATTGAGTGTGTTAATTTCTATCTTTCCATTCCACCATCCCCATCAGATTTTGGGCCTTACCCTGCTTTCCTTTTCCCTTCCTCTTTGCTCCCCTAGGATGTAAAGCTTTTTTATAACTGTGGTTGGAATCACATACAATTTAATGTTAACCTTTTTGTCTGTTCCTTTGGCACCAGAAATGGTGCCAAAACTGCTACATTAATTTAAATGGCATACTACTTTTAGAAATAGTAACTTTCATTCATTATTCAGAGTAGTTATTGATGATGCAACAATGAAGTTTATTCAGTTTTTGAGAAGTGTTTTTCCTGGGGCAAAGGTGGTGAAATAAACTCCAATGGCTGGTTGATTTTTAGAACTTGTTTATAAGATTTACAAAACACTCCAGTTTATCTAAGAATGCATTGCTCAAAGAGTCATTCTGTAAGTGCTCATCTCATTTATAAATAATGATCTGGAACATCATGTAGTGGGAGCATAATTCTATGCATTTAGAGATCATAGAAAGATATTGGATAAGAAACTGTAGTCTCTAGATTTTGGTCCCATTTTTGCCTCACAATAAACTTGACTTATAGAGGAAGCCAGGATAGCTCAGCGGTTTAAGCGCTGGCTTTGAAGCCCTGGGGACCGAGGATTAAATCCTGGCCAGGCCTGTACAAACCCATATGCTGAACTAGGGTGTGCTTCCCGAATGCGGTGAGGCCTCCAGTTCAGTTCAAAAAAAATAAAAATAAAAATAAAAATAAACTTGACTTGCATATCCATTAGATCCTCTGGGTTTTAGATTTCTTTTTTTTTTTTTTTCTTTCTAAAGATTTATTTTATTTTTTGACAGAGTCAGAGAGAGAGAGAGACAGACAAACAGAGAAAAGGGGGAGGGCCCAGAGCAGTCTCCATAGTTGTACATCATCAGTTTTTGACATGGTTTTGTTCCACACAGGTGGGCAAGGGCTGCACAAGGTGGGAGCTGGGCTGGGGGCCTCCCGCATGGGAGTCATGGCTCCTCAAGCCAGGGTCTGAACCGGGGGCAGGAACCCAACTGGGGGCCTCCTGCATGGGAAACACAGCCCAGTTCAGCACGTGGGTCCACACGGGCCAGAGCCAGGATTCCGTCCTTGGTCCCGGGGGCTTCCAAAGCAAATGCTTAACCCGCTGAGCCATCCTAGTTTCCCTAGATTTTCTTTAAAAAAAGATAGTAAGCATTCTTTTCTTAATGAGGTGGTTGTGAGGAATATATTGTAATATGTGTACAACGGAAAATATCAACCATATCCATATGTTGAGAGAACAATACAAAAATACCCCTTTACATATCCCCAGCTTCAATGGATATCAAGTCATGACCAATTTGTGGTTTCTGAGTTTTTATCCACTTCTATGTCTGGAATTATTTTTAAGCAAATTCACAACATTTTATTATCTCACCTAAATATGTTAGCATTTATCTAAAAAACCTAAGGTCTCATAAAAAGTGAGTACCATAATGACAAGTAAAAATAATTAAAAAAAATAATTAGTGTTCATTTGATACATATTTGTAATACTTCGAATCCAAGTATGGTCCAATCAGCCCATGGAGTGCTATTAAATGTTATTTTAAACTATCAGCCACTTCTCTCTTTTTTCTACCATGCATTTTATTCGTTGAAGAAACTGAGTTATTTGTCTTGTAGAATTGCTTCCTCATAGGATTAAAATGTTGTTTTGTCTTTTGTATTTTTTTATAAATTACAGCTATATCTAGAGCTTAGTTTAAATTTTAAATATCTAAATTTTACTTTTTTCACATTTCAAAATTGTATTACTAGTATTATCTTGTAAACAATGTTCTTTTTTTTCTCTCTAATGATAACTGTTTTCTAAATTTCTATTGTCTTTTAACTAGCACAGAGCGATATGGTATACTAAACACAGTTATACATCATAATTCTCTGAAACACACCTTCCCAAATGTGTCATTTATGACCAAGCAAGAAAGGATAACTTGGTTGTACTGATTTGCTGCCCCCTGCCCCCACCAATAGAACACATGTTTGAAATACAGTGGATAGTTATGTTATTTTCCTTCTGTCCTTGTTTCTTAGTTCTTCCTCCTTACATTTTTTTTTTAATCTTAGTTGTCTTTTACCATTTGATACAATCCATTTAATAGTTATGCAACACCCAATGAGATTTTGATCAACAATGGACCACAGTGGTCCCATAAAATTATAATGGAGAAATGGAAGGGTGTGTACCTCAGGAGGAAGTTTTATTTTTCTCTGATGGGAGCAATATCTGTGGGGCTTGGCAACAGATTCCCTGTCACTCACAGCACCTCAGCTTTGAGTGCACAGATTACATCCCAATCAGTCAGCCTCTGACCTGTCTCAGCACAGAAGAGCCTGTCTCCCCACCAATGTTATATATTCAGAGGCTGATGCAGCCCTCCCAGGTCTAGTGTGGTTGTCTTCAGTGTACATTGATGCAAATTCTTTGTTGAGGACCTAAGTTTTTGCACAAAGACACAGAACTATAACATGTATTAAGGGCCACTGCCACTTTAGTAAAAGGTTTCTGTGTAGTGTGGACCCAACCTATCCTGCACTTTGGAAATATTTTCAGGTTGCAATGATATAAAGTGTAAATAAATTTTATTTCTTTCATTAGTTCAATGTCAGAAGGAGCTCTTTTTGACAGGTAGGGTCAATGGAACCCAAAACAAATTTCTAAAGTCAAAATATTGAGTCCTCAACTTCCATACCCTCTCTATGTTAAATGCCCCCCTTTTTAAATTAGTATCTCAAAATTCCTTAATCTGGTCACTGCTCCAGCATGCAACAGCTAAAACCACATTGCCATGACAATCCCCTACATTCATTTATCTCTCCATTTTGATGTCTTATTCCTACTGATCCTCAGGCTGCCTTTTACTGTCTCCTGAAAGTCAGTATTATGGTGGTCTGCATACTATGGTGATCACCCAGTCTGTTTCTGCTCAATATTTCCAATTAATTCATCCCACATCTCTGTCCATGAAGCAGCTTGGACAGCTTCAATGTTCTATATTTGACTGTCAGAAGGAAGCAGGGGGAAGGCTTATGGAACAGTGTTTATAAAGTCTACAGAAGTGTGCAGTAATGTCCTGGGCCTTCACACTCATGCACTGATTCCCCCAGAGCAACTGCCAGTCCTCTGAGCTCCATTCATGGTTAAGTGCCCTATACAGCTGTGCCATTTTTATCTTTTACACTGTAATTTTAACATACCTTTTCTAAGTTTAGATACACAGATACTTACCATTGTGTTACAATTGCTTGTAGTATTCAGTACAGTAATAGGCTATACAGCTTGTAACATAGGTGTGTAGTAGCATCTAGGTTTGTGTAACTACACTATGATTTCACATGACAAAGTCACCTAATGCTGCATTTCTCAGAAAGCATCCGTGTTGTTAAGTGACCCATAACTGCATTGCATTACCTATATATAAATTATAAAGCATGATGATAAATAGTGAATCCATCATTCAGTGTACTATCTAGAGTGTTCTGAATATGACTTACATACTCCTAGCCTATTCTAACTCCATCTCCTTCCTCACATGAAAGCACTATTTTTTTCCTTTATAAAATTTAATTTTATTCTATACATTTCCATCTATAATCATTTAGTCTACCTTTTGAGCCTTATTTAAATAGTACACTATATAGTGATTTTTTAACAGTTGTTTTTTTTTTAAAGATTTATTTTATTGGTTTTTGGCAGACAGAGAGATGGATAGAGAGAGACAGAGAGAAGGGGGAGGGCCCAGAGCAGTCTCCATAGTTGACAGCATTAGTTTTCCATACATTTTCACTCCACTGGTGGGCGTGGGGCTGCGCAGGGCAGGAACTGTGCCAGGGGCTCCCACATAGGCCCTGGCAAGAACTAAACTGGGGGCACACCCCAGTTCAGCATATGGGTAAACACGGGCCAGAGCAGGGATTAGATCCCTGGTCTCCAGGGCTACAAAGCGAGTGCTTAACCCACTGAGCCATCCCAGCTTCCCCTATAGTGATTTTTTAGTATTGAAGATTTTATTCAAACTATGTCTCCCAAGTTTCTTTCATGTAGTTGTACAAGTTTATTTATCATATATTTTCCTGCTATATATTATGTCATTTACCCATTTATTTGTCTATTCTTCTATCACTGGGCATTTGGGTTGTTTTACAGTTTCACATAATGTTGCTGTCGTCATTTCTATATCTGTCTTCTGGTGCATATACCCCAATGTGTCTCTAGGGTTTATACTTAAAAGTGAAATTGCTGGGGATACCGGGATAGCTCAATAGGTTGAGCACTTACCTTGCAACTGTGAGGTCTGAGGATCAAATCCCTGCCCTGGCCCATGCAAACCCGTATGATGAACTGTGGTGCAACTAGTAACTGCCATGATGGTGGTGAAAGTTTTCATCTCCCATGGGGGAGGCTCCCAGTTTATTCCCACCCAGAGTAACCCCACATCCACTTGTGTAGCATGAAACTATGTTGCAGCTAATGATGCACAGCTATGGAAACTGCTCTGAGCCCATCCCCCTTCTCTCTCTCTCGCTCACCCTCTCTCAAAACAATAAGATAAATCTTTCAAAGAAAGAATGTGGAATTGCTGTGTCATATGTGCACATGTTCAACTTCACAAAGTAACATAAAAATGTTTCTAAAGTAATTTACCACTTTATGCAACTGTCAATGGTGTATAAGGGTACAATGGAAAAATCTAACTAATTGGTCAATGACAGCTTCCCTGTTTGGAACTAACAGAACTCATAATTTTACTGACACTACGTGTCAAAGAGTATCTCATTGTAGACTTATTTGACATGGTGCTGATTAACAATGATGTTGCACATTCTTTATTTTACATAGGTGACTGGCCATACATATATGTTAAGCTTCTCTAAAATTCTTATTTATATATTTTTCCTACTTTTATTTCTGCTTTAGAGGAAACTGTTATATATTTTATATACTATTTTTTTTGTCAATTACAAAGCTGCAATTATTTTCTTTCATTTTATGGTTAATCTTTTTTATATTTATTTTAATTATTTTATTTTTTATTGTTAAATATAATGGGGTGGCATTGGTTGGTAACAATCAGATAGTTTCCAGATGTATATTTATTTTAAATTTTTAATTATTATTTTCAACTACAGTTGACATTCAATATTATTTTATATTAATTATAGGTGAACAATACAGTTATAACATTTATATAATTTATGAAGTGATCCCCCTGATTAGTTTAGTACCCACCTGCACTATGCATAGCTTTTACAATATTATTAAATATATTCCCTATAAGAAATACAAATTAGTTGTAGTTAACCTTTTAATTTGTTAAGAATGGTTCTTGATGAACAGAAGTTTAAACTAGCCATACAGTTATATATATCAGTATTATCCTTCATGCTTAGGAATTTTGGAGATCTCCTTTTTATTTCTATTCTATAATCAAACTATTTTTCTCTATTTTCATCTAAAATTTTTAAAGTTTTGCTTTTCATATTAAAATTTTGGAAGTGTGTGTGTGTGTGTGTGTGTGTGTGTGTGTGTGTGTGTGTAATGTGATGTAGGATTCTATTTTCTCCCCATATGAATAAACAATTGTTTGAACATCTTTTAGGAAATAATCCCTTATCTTTCCAATGCTCTTTAATAAATATCTGTCACCTATTAAAGTTTCATATGTAGACATGCATCTGTATATTGGCTCTTATGTGGTTCCATTGGTATCTTTGTAACTATTCCAGTTCTGTCCTAAAAACTTGAAATTTATAAAAATTTTTGAAGTCTGGTGGAGAAGGTTCTCCATATTAATCTCATTTAGGAATGTTTTGGCTGTACTTAACCTTTAGTTTTCCAACAAAATTTTGCTGTCAAATTCTGTTTTAAAATTCTGTTGGGATTTCTATTTGAATTAAAAGAATCTATAGGGAATGGGGGAAATTGACATCTTTATGATATTAAGATTTTTATTTGTAAGCATAGTATAACTGTTCATTTATTGTCTTCATCAAGATCTTTCAATAAATTTTATATTTATCCTAACAGATGATTTAAATATCTGTCTATTTATTCCTCATTAATGTATACAGTTTATTGCTATTAGAAATATCTTTTAAAAATTATGATCAGTTTCTTTCTGATGAACATTAAAATTGATTTATGTTTATTTTGAGTTCTGACACTTTGCTAAACTTATTTTTAATAATTTGTTCATAGTTTTTTGGGGGGAGAGTTTAAGGTAGACAATTATATATCATCTGCCAATAATGACAGTTTTGTTTCCACCTTTGTAATTCTTAGGCATTTAGTTTCATTTTCTATCTGCTTACTTTACCTAAGATCTATTAGAATAGATCTGGGATTTAAAGGAAGTTTGCATTGCTAGTCAACTTGGCAACATAATAGGAACAAAGGAGGGAAATGATGTTTAGGGGGGGAATTAGAAGAAATTGGTGAAAAGTTATACCCCAAAGTTGTAAAGAAATAACCCTGAACCTCAGGTTAGTGATTCTCCCATCATCTCCCAACTGATAATGGGAGAAAACGCAGAGAGTTAATAAAAACATTAACTTTTTTGATGTTTTAGCAATTGATGATCATTGCTAAAATTCATATTTCCTTAGAATGTTTAAATTATGATATTTTAATATCACCATTTCTTTATTTATAAACTGAAACAATTCTGTAAAGATAAAATTACTATTTGGTGACCATGAATTACTTTTGGAATAGGAAAAGTGGAAAAACTGCTTGATTTTTTCTTTTGTTTACAAATTTTAAAAAATGTCAGTTCATTAATGTCCTCTAAAGAAGACCAATAAGATGGTTTTTTCTTTTTTTTCCGAATCTTTACAAAGTGATAGATTAAAACATTTATCATGTGTTTCAATTCATGGCTGTCATTATTCTTATTGATGGCCAAATTATCTAGTTCTGGCAAATAGTAGCCCTTTTCATGTTTGTGCCTGAGCCCATTAAAAAGAACCCTGATGGACATTGATAGTAACTTGCTTTTGGTATCTAAGATGCTCCAGGTTCATTCTATACATTTCTTTCCCTATACCTAGAACCAGTTATTTCTCTAAGATGTCTGAGTTCCTTCTATTCAGAAATTGCAGTTAAAGACCGGGGGCTAAGGGAAACAGATTGGTCACTATTTCAAGACGTTTTGGTGGACAGAGATAGGAAATATATATTCCCTTTGTACATATATAATATATTATAAATTCTGTTGGTGATTGCAAATCATATTCAGGACTATGGCAATTTTTACTTAACCTTATTAACCTTATAATTGCATTTTGTTTCCTCCATGCTTAAATACTTGTTTTTCCAAAACCCCAATGAAATTTACTTATCTTATTGGCTTTATCTGACAATACAGAGAGAAGAGGGAGGGCCCATAACAGTCCCAGAAAAAACAACATTGACACTTAACAATGAAAAAAATTAAGATTTTTTTTTTTTTTTTGCAGTTTATATTGTCTTTAAAGTATTCTCCATTAAGAAAGTTTGATAAAGGGAATGCCAAGAAAGCTTAGCTGCTTGAGCACTTGCCTTACAATCATGAGGTCTGGGGTTTGATTCCTGGCCCCTGCCTGTAAAAACCTATTTGCTGAACTGCAGCACAACTGATCACCATCAGGATGGCATGGTGGTAAAGGTTTTTGCTTGCCATGCAAGGAGGCCCCTAGTTTGGTTCCTGCCCTACTTGGCCCCACATGTACCTGTGTGGAAAGAAATTATGTCACAACTAATGACGTACAACTATGGAGACTACTCTAGGCCCTCCCCTTCTCTCTCTCTCTCTCTTCCTCTCTCTCTTTCTAAAACCTTCTCTCAAACAATAAAATAAAATTTAAAAAAAAGAATGTTTGGTAAAATCATAGATTATAAAAGTTCTTCTTTGTGTGGTTGCATTATCAAATTGAAATATGGCTTTTACTTTTACCTTTATTGTGGTTTTTTGTTTGTTTGGGTTTCTTGTCTTTTCTTTTTTTTCAGACAGAAGAGGAGGGCCCTGATCAGTCTCCACAGTTGCAAATCATCAGTTTTTGACATGGTTTTGTTCCACACAGGTGGGTGGGGGCTGCGCAGGGCAGGAACTGGGCTGGGGGGGGCCTTCAGCATGGCAGGCACACTTCTTCAAGCTAGAGACTGATCCGGGCAGTTGTGGGGGGTGGGGGGAGTGGAGCAAGAACCAAACTAGAGGCCTCCAGCATGGGAAGAACACCCCAGTTCAGCATATGGATCTGCATGAGCTGGGGCTGGGGTTTGATCCTTGGTTCCCAGGGCTACAACAATGTGAGCATTTAACCTGCTGAGCCATCCTGGCTTCCCCTAGAAAATGGTTTTTGAAATTGACTTTATTTTTAAATTATTTAAGATATTTGGGTGAGTTCAGAGTTAAATTTGAAAATTATAACAGATCATATTTTAAAAATGTTTAGTTTTTATCTCTGCTGTTTCTATTCCTTCTTCTTCTAAGGAAACCGTTATATATTTAATTTTATGTTTGATTTTATACTATATAGTTTTAACTTTTATAATATAAATTGATATTACTATGATATTTTAATGTAAATTTTATAATATAACTTCCATAGATAAACAGTAGCATACTATAGATGCTTTTTTTTTTTCTGTCTTGATATTTTTCACTATCTGGGAGATCAATTCATGGTAGTATACAGAAATATTTTTGATTATTCCTTATTACTTCTGATAGCTGCAAGGACTTGAATATATATATGTATATGGGTTATTCCCAATTTGGCGGACATTTGCTTTGTTTCAAGTCTTTTGCTATTGCAAAGAGTGTTATAATAAATCAAATTGTGTATATTTTACCAGTATATTTTGAATAGTTTCCTGTAAGTGGGATTGTTAGGTCAAAAGGTTACTATATATATGCAATTTTGTTACATATTGACAATTCCTCTCCTTTTTGGTTATATTTTTGCATTCCCACCTGCAATGTATTAGAATACCTATTTCCCAACAGACTCTTCTATATGTTATATTGTCAAACATTTGTATATTTCAGTCTGATAGGTGAGAACTGGTCTTGTGATATATCCTTTTATTGTAAGAATTATTGAATATTGTTCATAGTCACAGACCATTGAGAGTTTTTGGTGTTTTTCCACTATTATTAGAAGTTAATATATTAAGGATACCACCCCTTTACCTGTGACATAATTGCAATTTCCCCCCCAGTTCGTTTGTCTTTTTACTTTGTTTATGGTGTTCTTTTTTCATGTGAAAACTTCTTAGGGGAAGCCAGGATGGCTCAGTGAGTTAAGCGCTCACTCTGCAGCACTGGGGACCTAGGATTGAATCCCGGCCCCAGCCCGTGCGTACCCATGTGCTGAACTGGGACATGCCCCCAGTTCAGTTCTCTCTCTGTCTCTGTATCTCTCTCTCTCTCTCTCTATCAAAAACAATAAAAAAATAAAAATAAATATAACACTTTTTAAAATTTAATAAGATTTGTCATTTTACCTTCTGGTATTTGAATAATAGGAAAGTTTTTGCCAGACACAAGTTAGAAAATAGTTCACCTATATTTTCTTCTAGTACTTGTGCTTTATTTTATTTTTTGATAGGAAACTTTCTGGTCCTTTTGGAATTTATCTTGATGTATAATGTGAAGACTTGATCCACTTTATTGTTTTTTTATGCAGATATCCTTTTTAGCTACTCTATCAATTAAGGAGTCTATCTTCTCTCTGCTTATAGAAGATACTGACTTCATTGTACACTGAATTTTCATTACACAGTTGAGTTTATTTCTTCTCTTGACATTCCTTGCTCCCAAATCACAGTCTTGTTTCTGCACTTTTTCTTGATATTCTATTTTGAGACCGGTCCCTTAGATTAAGCATGACAATATATTTGCTTAACAATCTCAGAACTCTCTGGAACACAAACATAAACATGTATGCAAGGAATTTATGTCCTTTACAAGATAAATTTTCATGTAAATGTGTTATCTCTTGCTCCATGTGTCTTTAACATAGAAACTACAACCATGAATTCAATACCTAACTCAACTTTTGAGTTGTTAAATGTTGCCACATGTATCTGTTTCTCAAAGTTGAAGAAGGTTTATTATGCAATCATTAAAAACATATGATCTAAAACAATGGTGTGGGGGAAGCCGGGATGGCACAGTGGGTTAAGCGCTCACTTTGCAGCACCGGGGACCCAGGATCGAATCCCGGCCCTGGCCCGTGCGTACCCATGTGCTGAACTGGGGAGTGCCCCCAGTTCAGTTCTCTCTCTGTCTCTGTATCTCTCTCTCTCTCTCTCTGTCAAAAACAATAAAAAAAAGGAATACCTAATAAATATATAAATAAATAAATAATAAAATAATGGTGGAATTGCTTCTTCTGGCAAGCTGTATAATTGATACCTATTAGAACTTTGAAACTAGTACTTTGATCCATTTTGTCTTGCAACAGACAACATGCAAGATGCACTATATCAGCAACAAGTTTTTCCAAATTATATTTAATTGAAAGATCCCAGTTAGTAAGTTGTTCATCATTACTATGGAGATACATACATTCGGGTTATTTCTATGTTCTTCTTCTGCTTGCCTATGAATTACTGAAAAGCAACTGCTTTAAGCAATGTCAGAGGAAAGAAAGAAAAGGAGGAAAAATCTCTTGCAATTGTAGGGAAAATAAAGCAGAACAAAAACAAAAACAAAAAATACCCTGGAGACTTCATGATAAATGGTTAGCACAATTATGCTAAATGAAACTAATATATTTACATCGCTTTATTCAAGGTTTATCATGTTCTATTATAAAACAATGAGATGCAATTAATAAGTCATCAGTTCATTTTTCTTTTTTATTTGAAAATATTTAGGCATATTTTAACATATCATTTTTAGAGTAGCAAATAACTCTAATGTATAACATTAATAGATGGTGAGAGATTTTACTCTAAATACTGCATCTGTTGCCAAGAAAAGTTACATACAAAAACAGAACATTGCAAACAGCAGTTCAGTAATTCCCTTGATTGTAGAGACATGGGCCTTCTGTATCATTTTAAGTATCTTTACACTACATGATCCATTGCACTTGGAGAATATTGTTTTTTATACATCAACAGTTTGTTGGGTTTAAGAGATTAACACCATATACAGGGTGTTGTTAGAGCCCAGAAAACCAATTGAGCAGTTCTTATCCCCCTGTGTTTTAATTGAAGGGGAAGAGTTGAGAACTGAGGAAAAGTTGTGACAAACTTTTCATGTGTGCAATCATAGCCAGATATTGTCAAAAAGGATAAATTTTAAAAAGCAAAGTGGCTGAATAAAATACTGATCAAATCAAAAAGTTTCCATGGAATAAATTATTTTAGATGCCAACACCTTACACTTATTTGAAAATAAATGTTTAAGAAATAAAATATATAAGAATTCAAAAATGTATTGTTTTATGGTTTGTTTAATATATCAAAGCAGATGCTAATTTTATTTTACTGGTACTACTTCACAATGATCAAACTATACTTTGAATTTTATATAAAAATTCATGTATGTATCTATGTAAAATCAAAAGAAGCTCAAGACATTATAAAGCATACAAAATACCACTAAGTCAGAAAACCAGGTCAACCACCATTCTTCTTACACTGCCTTTTCATATATGAAACTCAAAGCTCAGTCTTACATTTATCATTGTATAATTTAGGCCCTACCACCTGGGATCTTTGTTACTTCTGGGGCCCCAAGGGGAAATGTAATGTACTCAGGAACAAGACTACTCACATTTTTCTGCACTAGCCATTTAAAAGTGGCGCCTCAAGAAGGCTCCTCCATGGGCGTCATACTTGATCCTGTTGTTCTGTCAGTTACGGGGAATTCTACTAACGAATTCTTTGACCTCATAGTGAGTCAAAACTGCAGAGAGATCTAGGAAATAATAGGCAAGAGAAGCTTTTTCTCCAATTTAATGCTGAATATAAAGTGTGTTTCTATATGATCTAAATATATAATCTTGCTTTGAAAATTATCTGGAGTTATTCTGTATCTAAAATCATTTTCTACAAGAGCTCAAAAATGGTTCCTTCTAGGAAATGAGGCTGTATCTTTTTCTTCTCTTTCCTGTGTCTATCCTATGAACTTGTACACAAAGCAACTTCTCTCACTTATTAGTACTGCTTTCTTCTTAGATAAAATCACTAAAAGCTCTCATGTGAATTAGCCAATATAAAAAAAAGATGAGAAAATGCAGAAGGAAGAAAAGAGTTGCAAGCCAGCTCACAAAATTTCACTTGTGTTTATCTTAGAAACCTCACTACATATTTCTGTCTTGTCTTCCAATTTGGTTAACAAGCTAAGTAGGGATAAGATCTCTGTTTTCTCTCTTTATCAAAGTGCCTCGCACCATGCTCTGTAAATAGTAGGCATAAAATATATAGTGAATTAATTGATTAGAAATAAAACTCTAAGGACATTTTCAAGCACCGGGTAGGAAATTTTACAAAATAAGTGAAAACTATTTTACCCAGAGATTTTTATTAATCTATGAGATTTTTTAATATTTAATTTTGCTAAAAAGTATTATATGTCACTATTGTTAGAAATTGCATTATGAAAATTTAGCAAATTTAGAGTATTGAGGTTTCCTCCAAAGTAGTATAATGTTGGTTGAACAATCTTTTTTTTTTTTTTAAAGATTTATTTTATTGATTTTTGACAGAGAGAAACAGAGACAGAGAGAGACAGACAGAAGGGGGAGGGCCCAGAGCAGTCTCCATACTTGACATTAGTTTTCCATATAGTTTCACTCCACAGGTGGACACAGGGCTGCACAGAGCAGGAACTGGGCCGGGAGCCTCCCACATAGGCCCCGGCAAGAACTGAACTGGGGCACACCCCAGTTCAGCATATGGATCCACATGGGCCAGGGCCGGGATTCAATCCTTGGTCCTCGGGGATTCAAAGCGAGCACTTAACCCGCTGAGCCATCCCAGCTTTCCGCAAGATTGAGCAGTCTTTAAAGTGACAGGTACTTATTTATTATATCACTCTGATAGGAAAAACATTTTTTACCACATTTTGTAGGTACAAGAGGATGGGGAATCTTTACAAATTAAAGCAAGCCCTGTTTGAGCTCATAAAAATTACCAAGCAAGGAACCACATGATTACATGGCTGATGACACAGTTGTTGGATGAATTATAATTACATTTGGATATTCCAAGGAATGACTGAATCTGAGTCAGAGGCTGGGCAACTGGTGATGGAAGCCAAAGACCAGCAATAACATTGAAGATTTAGAAGGATAAATTCTTGCAGTGAATTAACGCTATTGTGTGTGTGTCTGTGTGTGTAACATATATATACTTTTGCCACTCATATTATGCAAAGTAATTTCATGTTTATTCTACAATGTTTTGATCTGTCAACAAAATTGGGGAATTGAGGTTTTAAGATCTGGGTTATAACGTACAGTAGTCTTCTTTAACTTCTTGCTTTTTTTCCAGGATGAAAAATATCATGGCCAACTTTTAAAAATGAGACTTTATCATATAAATAAGGATGTAAACTAATCTTATGTCTTTTGGAGGGAAGACTGAAGAAGTCCACTTTATTCTTCTTGAATAAAGAACAATCACCACTCTTAATGTAATATTTGACCTACTATTCATTGTCAAATCAGGCTATATGAAAAAAAATCAGATTAATATTTAAAGATTTATTTTTATTGTTTTGACAGAGAGAGAGAGAGAGAGAGAGAGAGAGAGA
>PVKE010021947.1:0-26038 GCA_004027555.1 Craseonycteris thonglongyai
GCACGGCGGGAAGAATGATATTTCAAAGCACTTGGAGACACAGAAACATAAAAGATATTTAAATACTGCTGCATCTTCCTCCAAAATACAGGAATTTTTTCGGAAAACAACTTATGGAGACGAAGAAAAGAAATTAGCATTAGCAGAAGGACTTATGTCTTTTCATGCTATTAATCACAATCATTCCTTCAGATCTATGCACTGCACATCACAAGTTGTCAAAAACTTATTCAACACAAAATGTGCCTGTGCTGGAGCAAAATCCGAGGCAATTGTGTGTAATGTGCGTTCCCTATATGCATTTTCAGAATTAAACAAAAATCTAGAAAAAATTAATTTTATATCCATAGATTCTGACGCATCTAATCATAAGGATATGAAGTTATTTCCAACCATTATGAGATTTTTTGATTCAGAAACTGGAATAAAAATTAGAATTTTAGATTTTGTTTCTTTGCCTGGCGAAACTTCTGAAATAATTTTCAGTTCCATTATTAATATTTTGGGGAAAAAACAATTTAAAACATAAAATGATTGTATATTGTGCAGACAACACGAACGCAAATTTTGGGGGGAAAGCGCGAAGAGGTACAAATAATATTTTTTATAAGTTAAACAAAAACCTTAATCAAAACATTATTGGTGTTGGTTGTGCAGCGCACATAATACATAATGCCATTCAAACAGCTGCTGACTTGTTGCCCGTAGATGTGGAAAATATTGTTATTAAAATATATTCTTATTTCTATATGTACACTGTGCGTGTTGAAATGCTTAAAGAATTTTGTGACACTGCGGAAGTCGAATATCAGAAAATACTTGGATACAGTAAAACGCGCTG
Source organism: Craseonycteris thonglongyai (assembly GCA_004027555.1). Classification (NCBI taxonomy): domain Eukaryota; kingdom Metazoa; phylum Chordata; class Mammalia; order Chiroptera; family Craseonycteridae; genus Craseonycteris; species Craseonycteris thonglongyai. The sequence continues at coordinate 842 of PVKE010021947.1, forward strand.
GTTACTGTAGCTCTTTTGCCACCTGTCGAAAGAATTTTGAAAATAGACGACCCTTTGAAATCCTACTTTCTATCACAGGATAAATGTCCTAGAATTTTATAAGAGTTTTTTGAAAAAGAATCTTCAAAAATTTGGCTAGAATTTGTACACAATCAAGCAGCTCTTTTTCAAAATGCTATAAAACTCATTGAAGGTGACAAAATTTCAGTAATCGAAGTAGCAAATGAAGTTCATAATTTAAAATTTCAGTGTCAAGAGCGGCTAGAAAATAGTTTTCTTCTGTTAACTATCTGTAATAGTATAAGCCAGCTAGAAGAACAAGGTGCAATGAATCGTGCAGATATCATGAATCACGTTAGAAAGTTCTATAGTAACTGCATAGATTATTAAGAAGCATGGACGGTACATTACAATGATATTGAACATTTTCATTGGGTTACATTAAAACAAGAACTTAATTGGAACGTTGTGCAAAAATCATTTGATCACATTACTCAAAATTTCCCATATAGTAATATTTCCGAAAATGATCTTTTTAAGGAGGTATCATTATTAAAAAAATATATTGATGAGGAAAAGGTTAAATCTTGGGCATCGGAAGAAATCACAATGGAGAACAAATGGTTAGAAATATTTCATCATTTTGAAACAAACCATGTTCCATACAATAATGCACTAAAAATTGTGGAATACCCGCTGTCCTTACCAGGAACTCATGCTGTGACTGAACGCGTTTTTTCTACGGTAAATAACGCGTGGACATCAGAAAAATCACAATTAAGTGTTGAGACTTTGAAAGCCATTTTATGTGTGAAATATAATTTAACAAATTCTTGTGAAAAATTTCATGACCTTTGAAACGACAGCAATCGACTAAAAAAAATTCACTCAAATGAGAAATATGCCAAAGAATAAAATAATATTATACTTAATTTTTTTAATGTATTATATTTGTAAATTGTACTTATGTTGAAATTTTAAAAAATATATTAAAATACTATTTTTGCGTTCTATGAAAATTTTTGTGGCTCCATATAAATCAAATTTTTAATCAAGAACCCCCTCCCCGCTGGTCAATGGTGTCCCGCTTTACCAATGTTCAAATCTTGTCACCTTAGGCTAGTGGGAGAGGGGTGAAGGTCCTCACCTCTTATGCAGGTGACCCCCCTATTCAGTTCCCTCCCTGCGTGGCCCCCGCCCACCTGTGTGGAAGGAAACCATGTTGAAAACTGATGATGTACAACTATGGAGACGGCTCTGGGCCCTCCCCCTTCTCTCTGTCTCTCTCTGTCAAAAACAATAAAATAAATCTTAAAAAAAAAACAAAACCCAGGCAGGATACAAAAAAAAAGAAAATTCCCTTATGAAGAGACATAAAAAAATTTTACACAGAAAGTCAGCATTTGTGAAAGCAATTACGCACTTGGAAGGAGCTGTGATGACCCTGGGGGCACGGTGATATTTGTTATCATAATGGAGATGGCGCCGTGGCCCTGAGAATGGGCCGCGCCACACCCCACCCTCACCTCTGACTCCGGCCTCCGTGAAGATGAAACCCAAGCGGAAACCCTTCTGGTCGAAGCTTCCCAGGCAATCTTCTAATTACCTGACAGCGAGGAGCAACCGCACTCCTTTGGCCCTTCCCTCTTCTTTTTCTCCCTTCCTGGAATTCACAGATGATGCCTGGAGCTGCAGCAACCACGTTGTAACAATGAGGCCACATGCTAACAACCTTAGTGGAGGACTAGACGAAAGGGACCGGGGTCAACTGTGGGTGGCCTCCCTCCATCTTACTTTGTGTCTTAACTGTATACTTACATTTACTTAAATATGATATGAATAATCTATTGTTAAATACAGGATCTGGCAGAAGTCACGCCCTTTTTTAAGTCATAGCGTGTGCCTCCATGTGATAGAATCATGTGACAGAATTACGTGCTTATGATTTTGTAATTATCATAAGGGGCGTGACTTCTGCCAGCCCTTGACTGTGTATGGCTGCTCAGGTGGGGAAACTGAGGCCCAGAGAGGGGCAACTTACCTAAGGTCCCATGACCTTGTGCGTGCTCACCCCTCCGAGTCCTGCTGGTTGACTTGCCCTCCTCAGGGTTGTGCAGCCGATGCCGTGGGTGTGGTGACTACCTCCCACCCCGGAGGACCGGCGAGGGGTGACTGCAGCCCGTCCCGCCCGCACAGCTCTGCCCACAGGCCCCATCCTGGTCTGACCTCATCCTCACATGCCCCGGGGGTGGGGTGGGGCAGCTGAAGGAACCCTGTGACAAACCACAGACCCGTGGGCGCAGCGCCCTCTCCCTCTAACCCCCCCGCGCCTCCCAGAAATCCCAGACTTTCCCAAACTCTGAAAGTTTCCCCTGTGAATCAGCTACTGTGGTTTCTTTCAAACCCTGCATTTTGTTTCATGAAAAGACACCATTAAGAGTGCAAAGCCCAGCGCAGATGGAGGAAGACATTTACCGGAGCCTGGCATCGCGGACACAGAGAGAACTTGGGGTCAGGAGGGGCGGGCGGCTGAGGGTGCAGAGCTGAGCTTCTGGGCTGGTGAGTGAAGTCTGTCCCCAGCCCCTCACTGGGCAGGCGGAGCAGGTGAGACCCGTGGGTGTGGGCCCGGGGGCCCAGGCACAGTGCGCTGGGAACGCAGGCTGGCAGCGCGGCTGCTGTGGAGAACAGTGTGGCAGCGTGCACTCAGTACCAGTGCCCACGTCTGTGCACCAAACGAACCGAATGGCCCCTGAGCGTTCGCCACTCAGCGACCCAGTTGCCTGGTGCCCACCGTTCATGCGAGGGCATGAGACACAGAAACGAACAACAACCTGCGGCAGCTACACACAGCGAGTGGGCACCTCACACACACCGCCTTCCCCAGAAAGGGCTCCACACAGAATGCCCCACCCCCAGGATGCTCAGAAGTGGGGGTGTTTTGTTGTTGTTGTTGTTGTTGACGCAGAGAGACAGACAGTTCAGCACGTGGGTCCGCCTGGGCCGCGGCAGGGATTCGATCCTCAGGCTCCGGGTCTACAAAGCAAGTGCTAATTCGATCCTCAGGCTCCAGGTCTACAAAGCAAGTGCTAAGCCCGCTGAGCCGTCCCGGCTTCCCCAGTTTTCTATATAGTTTTACTCCACAGGTGGGTGAGGGGCTGCTCAGGGCAGGAACTGGGCTGGGGGCCTCCCGCATGGGAAGCTCACCCCAGTTCAGCATGTGGGTCCACACGGGCCGGGGCTGGGATTCGATCCTCGGTCCCCAGGGCTGCAAAGTGAGCGCTTAACCCACTGAGCCCTCCCGGCTTCCCCCATGAGAAGTTTTAAAACCATCGAACTCCTCTCAGGATGCGGCGGGAGGGAACCTTTCAGAATTCTGGGAACGTCCTCCTGCGTCTGGCTGGGTTGCGTGGCCGCATTTGGAGGCTCCTGGAGCTTTTCTCTGGGTGTGTGACCTACTTCAGAACACTAAAAGGAAGCGCGTGCCAGCGATTGCAGAACGACCGATTCATCCCCGAACCAGGGAGACTTGCTGAAGTCCCCTGTGAAAAGGGAACAGGCCAGCGCCTTCAAACCTGAAACAGCAAACCCGGCCACGTGCCAGCAGATGCCACGTGTGCACGTGACTTCAGTGACCACGGGGGCCCTGGTGTGTAATTGAGCAACACGGTGGAGCTGCATCCGGGGGGCCGGGGCTGGGGGGCCACACTGTGCTTTTACAGAGCACTCACATCCTCCTGCTTCCGCTGTCCCTAAGCCCCGGGCCTGGCCTGACCCCAGGGGTGCCCACCGCCCCACACCAGCCCCGGCAGGCGCTGAGGACCCGGGAGCGGGGATGGTTTCACTTGAAGTCAGCCGGTGGCCGGCGGCAGAACACCCGCGTCCAGGTGCCTGGCCAGTCACGGCCTCTGTCACTTAAACAAGTGTGTGTGGGGGGCACACGTTCTGCTACGACGGTTTCCACTCCCAGCGCCCCCACCCACCACCCTGTCCCCCATGCCTGGCATGTCGGGGACACAGGGACAGCCCCCGGGCCTGGCACACCCAAGGGGAGTGGGGGGCGGGCGCCCCAACACCCGGCAGGAGCGCCTCAGCCGGCTCTCCCTCCCCCTCCACTTCCTGGGTGCCCCCTCCCCTGAGGATGAGGCTCCTGAAGAGCCGGAGACACGCAGACCCCAGGCCAGGCCTCAGGGGCCCCCCAGCCCCTGCAGGACACAGGCCGGGGACCCCCCTTAGCCGGGGGTCTTTGTAAGGACGAGCAAAAGGGACCTGGGGGGTGTCCAGTGGGGGTGAGGGCGGGGGGCGGGGCTCCACGTCCCTGGCAAGCACCTCTTTTGATGTCTTTTTTTTAAAAATAACTACCTTGAATTATCATTTAATCGACACGCAAGGTCATTTAGTTATGAGGGGAATTGTTCTCAACCAGAATAACCCAGCTTTGAGCGGACAGTGACATTGTTGTACGTTTAGTCAAAATCCAAACCCAAGTGGAAGCGTGGCTGCGATGGGCGAAGGGGGCAGGGAGGCCGGGGGGCACCCAGCAGGGCTGGGACCTGGGACCTCGCACCCTGGACCCCGGGACTGGCCTCCTCAGGCCCGATGGCTTTTCCTTGTGTTTCCACGGCCCCGGCGGCTCAGAACGTGCCCATCTTTCCAGCATCTTCCGTGTATGCCAGTGCCCCTTTGGGGGGGTCTTCCTGTGACCCCCCCGGGTCTGCCAAGTGCACGCGGGGAGCACCTCACACAAGGAGATCAGTGCCCAGTGGCCGTCTGTGCTCTCAGCCCCCTGGATGGGGCCGGGCACGCTCATGCCGGGGGCCCTGGGTCCGGGCGGGGGCTCCGGCCGCAGCAGTGGCTCACGCAGCCCAGGGAGGCCCCTGGCAGGGTGGGTGTGCGGCTGGGGTCCGCCTGGAGGGGGAGCGGGGAGCACCTCCCACAGGACGGGCGCCCACGGCGACGACCACGGGGGTGACATCGGTTTTGCGTCTCTCCACGTGGATGGCCGCGGTACCCGCGTGGCGTCTGCCCGGCTCTGGTGGCCTCTGCCGGGGATCCTCCCTGTGTCCCGGCTTCTGGCGGGAAACCGGAGACCAGAGCAGGTGCGCCGGGGCCAGGTACCAGCATGCAAGTCCCCAGCGTCCCCCCACACTCCCCGGGGGCTCCAGGGAGCGTTCTGCAAAGATCTGGGAGCCCGGCTGCCTGTTGGGCGGTGAGGGGTCCCAGCCGCGGTTCCCCTCTTGCTTTCACAGCCGGGGAGGTACGGGCGACAGCCGCGGGCAGCTTGGATTTCCTCCCGGGTGGAGCGGGCCGCGCCACCAGGCAGATAAGAATGTGGGGCCTCTGGGAGCCGAGCCCAGCGGGGTCCGGTTTCTCCCCCGAGATAGAAGCCCATTGTTGGCGGGCGCTCCCTCGGCAGTTCCCAGGGACGCCCAGGCCTCGGGGGGCCGCAGCACCCCAGCCAGGCGGGCAGAGCCGTGGGCTTCAGAAAGATGAGCCGATGGAGCAAATCTGGCTGGATTCGGGGCCGGGAATGTGTAAGGTGACCCATGGTGGCTTCTGGATGCAGAGCCGAGGGTCCGGCTGCTCCCGCGGAGCCCAGCTGCCCTGCACAGGCCCGGAGACGACGCAGATGCCCGTGCAGAAGCCGGGCCCCCCACGGGGTCTCAGCACGTGCTGCCTAATAGTGGTTCCACGGCGTTCCTGAGGGCGCAGGTCAGCGGCATTGCACGCCTTCCCGGGGCCGTCACCGCTGTCTACAGCTTAAACTCCCTCCCCGTCCCCAACGGGGACTGTCCCCAGGAAGCACTAACGTCCCCGCTCGCCCCCTGTCTCTGACTCTGGCCCCTGTTGGGCAAGTGGACTCATCGCTTCTCCCTGTGTCGGGCGACTTCACTTTGCTCACGTCCTCGGGGCCCGTCCAGGGTGTCACAGGTGACAGGCCGTCGTCCCCCGGTGTGGATGGGCCGCTCCACACCCCTGTCGGGCTGGCCACCGTGACTGACGCTGCTGTGGACACAGGTGTGCAAGCGTGTGTGCAAGACCCACGTCGGGGCTCCGGGCACGACTGCAGACCGCGTGGGAATTCCACGTCTCCTGAGAAGCGATGGAGCTACTCCCCACCCTCCCCAGTGTGTTCTTGACTCTGTCCCGCCCCAGGGGGCGAGGGGCACCTGGCTGCGGGGGCACCTCGTCTCCATGACGACGGGTGACGCGGAGCCCCCTTCCACGGGCTTAGGGTCTCCTTTGGAGACACATCCGCTCCAGCCCTTCCAGGCAGCCGATGCTCTGCCTGACCAGCGTGGACTCTGCCCACCCCTGGGGAGGCCTCAGGGCCACTTCGGGGAGCTTGGCCCCGGACCAGCGGGGTGAGGAGACAAGCAGCCGCCGGGGGCCCCTCTGCCCCGGGCCCCTCTGCCCCGGGTCCCCTGGCTTCTCAGTGACAGCGGCAGCGGCGAGAACCCGCGGGCAGCGCTTTCTCACGGCTCCGGTTACAGCCCCCGAGGCCCCACGACTGCCGGATTAGCTGGGTGGGTCAGGAATGACCCGGCTTCGATTCTCCGCCAACCTGCTCTCAGCGAGCTCCTGTCTGGGAGCTGTGAAGACCCCGCACCCCTCCTGGGAAAGGCCCCCCGAGCACTGAGCTCCAATTTAAGGTGACCAGATTGTAACATTGGTAAAGCGGGACACCATTGACCAGGGGGGGTGGGGGGGGGTGGGGGTTCTTGATTAAAAATTTAGTCTATCTCCCGCCGTTCCCTAGCTTGTCATGCATTCTTTCCAAAAATCGGGACTTTTTTAAAACGCCGCGGGACGTGGGACAAATTGTTAAAAAGCAGGACATCTGGTCACCCTACATTTACATTGAAAGTGCCCGTGATGTCTCTCCACATAATTAGGTTTTGCAAGTCACTGGAACTCCGCAGTAGCTCCCCACTCACCCGCACAGATCAGCGTGGGTTCTGGGGGTATAACGGGGGGCAAGGAGAAGCCTCCCTGACTGTATTCATGAGGGGGCACTGGCTGAGGCTCCTGTCGGCCTTGCCCATTGGTTGGCTGGGGGCTGCCCTGTGGGGGAGGCCATGTCCCCCGACCCCGGCCCCCCGAGGTTCCCCGCCTGGGGCCTGGGCAGCCCCTGTCCCTGGTCAGTGCACTCGGCTTCCCTGGCTTTCTAGAACCATCCAAGGTGCCCAGCGCAGGGGACAGAGCCTGCGGCTCACACGCAGGAGGGGGCGGCCCTCCCGCCTCCCGCACCCCTGCCTGCAGACCAGCCTCTGGGGGACCCACCCTGGGAAGGTCCACCTGCCTCAGGGAACCTGCATTTTCTCAGTGACTGATGTGAAGGGGGTTTTAGAAAACCGCACGCGGGGAACAGCCAGCGTGCAAGACAGATGGACGGATCCTCACGGAACAGGGACAGACGGCTCCGCGAGGTGACAGCCGGTCGCACGCTCACACTGGCCAGGAAGCTGCCGCACGCCGACCTTCAGAGTAGTGAGCGGAACTACACTTGCAAGGATCCGAAAAGGACAACTAAAGCCCCCTCTCCTTTCCAGCCACAGGTCAGGGAGAGACCAGTGTCCTCACCTCCCGCCCCCGACGACCGACAGAGACCGCCGACCCCGGAAGTGGGTGTGGGCATCGGGGGCTCCCGAGCAGAGACCGTCCAGCAGACATGTTTTAAGAAAACATGTCTTGTTAGAAAAACAGAATTATTGTTCATCAAAAGCGTTATTTGTGGGGAAGCCGGGATGGCTCAGTGGGTTAGGTGCTCACTTTGCAGCCCCGGGGACCGAGGATCGAATTCCGGCCCCAGCCCGTGTGGACCCATATGCTGAACTGGGCTGTGCCCCCAGTTCAGTTCTCACTGGGGTGAGACCCCGGCCCAGTCCCTGCCCTGTGCAGCCCCGCCCACCTGTGGAATGAAACTATGTGGAAAAACCGATGATGTGCAACTATGGAGACTGTTCTGGGCCCGCCCCCTTCTCTCTGTCTCTGTATCTCTCTCTGTCAAAAACAATAAAAATAAATCTTTAAAAAAAACACCATTATTTGTGCTGATATGGATTGGGTGTGTGGCAGTTAACTTTTAACGGATTAACAGATAAATATTTTACATTGTTCTCTAATTCCTAAGCGTGTAGGTTCTCCGGTTATCGCTCACACACAGGCAAAGGCCCGAAGGTCAGCGGGGACTCTTCTGAGACCCTTGAATCTGCGACCAGGTGTGGCTGGTTTCCAAGTTGGCAACACCTCCCGATGCCCCCGGGCTGCCCGGCCACGCCCAGCCCCGGGCAGGAAGCCTCCCGATCGCAGCTGGTCCCTACAAGGTGGACCCGTGACCTGGAAGAGGGAGCACTCATCCCCCCCAAAAAACAGGGCTGTTTTCATCTTTGTCACAACACGTCGGCATCATAGGGAACTTAGGAAATACGGAAAATGGAAAACAGATTCTATCCGGATCCGGCGCCTTTCCCGTGTTTTCCCTGCCGCCTTTTATTCAGGCACTTGGAGATCTTGTGGGGCTGGTGACCCCTGAGGTCAGCGCTGGGCCCCTGACAGTCTCAGAAAGGCCACCGGGAGCTGTCACCCACCCGTCCCTCCTCGTCCCCCCTCTGCTCACGGGCCGGGGGCCTCAGCACTTCGAAGCGGTGTCACCCTTCTCTCCGGAAGCCTGTGAAGATGATCCCACATGTGGGGCACCTCCGGTGAGGACGGGCGAGCGTCCCTGTCGAAGCTGGTGGTGCACCGTGGGCCCCTGTCCTGTCCCCATGGGCCCCCAGGACGCAGGCCCCCGCCCCCGGTGAGCAAGGGCTTCTGGGTGATCTGCAGACCCCCCCCTGGGCCTCTTCCAGACAGGAGCCCGCGGAGCTGTTTCCTGGGGTGCTGAAACGGGGCAGCCCAAATGGGGGCCACACCACAGACCCCCGGCTATCCGTCCAGGGGCCGCGCATCCCAGGTGGCGGGGAGGGCAGGGCTGGCTCCTTGGTGGCCATGAGGGAGACTGTCCCAGGCCTCTCAGGCTTCCAGGGGCAGCTACAGTCCCCGGTGTTCCTGGGCTTGTGGGCGCGTCACCCCATCTCTGCTCCATCTTCTCATGCCCCTCGAGTGTGCATGTGTGAGCATGTGCACATGCACACACGAACATATGCGAGCATGTGTACTCGTGAGGGTGTACATGCACACACGTGCACATGCATGTGTATGCGAGCATACGTGAGGGTGAGGGTACGCGCACACACGTGAACATGTCTGCCCGTGCGAGGATGTGCATGCATGTGATGGTGTGTGCGTGCACACGTGAACATGTGTGAGGGTGTGAATGCGCGCATGTGCTCGCACATATACGCGTGTGTGTGCCTGTGAGCGTGAGTGCAGTGCACGTGTGTGCGCATGCACATTTGTGCTCTTGTGTGTGTGAACATATGAGGATATGTGTGCACATGTATGTGTGCATGTGTGAGCTCACATGTGTGTGCGTGCACACACATGCCTCTGTTCTCTCTCCTCTCCTCATAAGGAAGCCGTCATTGGATGAGGGGCCACACTACTCCCGGGTGACCTCCTCTTAATCTGACCACTTCCGTCTGCCAAGACCCTGTGTCCAGACAGCTCACACTGGGGGGTTCCAGGGGGACATGAACTGAAGGGGGAGGAGCGGAGCAGGAGGCCTGGCTGGGCTCTGGAGGAGGTTTAAGCCACGTCCTCGTGGGCCCAGTTCCCACGAGGCTCACACCCATGGGAAGGGGAGCCTGGGGGGAGATTCCAGCAGCCCTCACATGGGGGACAGGAGAGGCCTGGACTCATTGGCTCTCTGTCGGAAGGCGCAGGCCTCATACACAGGGCAACGCAGAGAAGGGGCCTTGCGTGGGCCTTGGGGAGACTGCTCCTGGAACCCCGAACTCCTCAGTCTGCGTCTTGCCTGCCCACCCCAAAGCCGCTCTGTCAGCCCCTCCCTGGCTGTGGTGTGGGATTGGGGTCACATTGTCATGGCTGAGGGACAGCGGGCAGGACATCTCTTTCCAACTCCCCCTGCCACCGCTTGTCAATACTGTGAGGTCCTTGGACTCCTGGGCCACCCCCTGCCCACGAGGGCCCGCAGGGTCCTGGCTGTTGGACACCCCCTCCCACACCCCGGGGCTTGGGCACGGCTCCCGGGTTCCTGTGGCCACGTGCAGGCAGCTTTCTAGCCCCCGGTTCTGTGGCTGGGTTATAGCAGTTTCCTTTTATGCCCCCTAATATCTGACCTCGCTTGGTCCAGGGCCCCTCCGGAAGCCCCACGTGAGGACAAGGCTCCCTGACCCCCACCTTGTGCACCCCCCGCACCGATCGGCGGGTCCTGGGCTGAGTGACAGGTGATTGGCAAGAAGGACAACGCTCCGTGAATTGTCTTGTCAAATGCCAGGAAGAAAAAAGCCACTTAATGCAGAGAGGCGTGTGTACATGAATTAGCATTTTGAAAACAAAAGGATTACGAGCGGAGGGGAGGGACGACGGCTTATCACATAGCTCTCTCCCCTCAACCTTCACGCTCGGAATCCTCCCAGCCCCCTCCTGACACAGCACTGAAAGTCAGTCTCCGATGAATGAAAGACAACACGCAAGGGAAACAATTGTGGGGAATACTTGTCTGGTTTCGGGATAGCAAGGACTTTGCTAAGGAAGCAACCGGAAAGCACAAGCCGCCGTCACAGTCATTTTAAATTAAATGGAGAAAACCAGATGACAAGATGGAGAATCTGACCAAAGAACTGGAACGTATTCTAAAAGCCTCCACGGAAAATCCTGGAACTGAGATCCCCGGGCAGCGAGATGAAGACATTTCAGGCCAGGCGGGTGCGGCCGCTGACTCGCACCCTTTCGGGAGCTTCAGGCTCGGGGCCAGGCAGCCCCAGTTGATCCCGGGAGCTGGGAATGGGGTCGGGCCTCAGAGGAACCCCACACGGAGGCCAGGCCTGGGAGGGGAGCTGAGGGGAGCTGCCTGGATGGGCGTTAACCAGGGTGAGGCGGCAAATCCCCAGGAAGGGACCCAGCCGTGGGCACTGCCATCGGGCGTCTAGTGGGTGCCAGGCGCCCACTCCTGCCCTCGCCAGCACCACTGGGGTCCATGCAGCTGTGCAGCGGCCGCAGACCCCTGCCCATCTCTTTTCCTGTGAGACTTCCAACAGGAAGGGCCGTGGGACACTCCACACGGGACTCCCACATCCGTCCTTGCCCGCTTCTCAGCGCCCTTGACCCCAGCCCTCCCGGAGGGGTGACCCCGGCCTCCTGCTGAGAGGTTGTGCCCTCTCCCCGCGCCATTCCCACGTTCCTCCTCCCACCTGCAGGTGGCCAAGCTCCCCGACCCGGGGCCTTTTGGGTAAGAAGCGTGAAGTGACAGGTGGCCGATAGGCTTCCCAATTCAGTGCAACCCCTGCTGGGTGCCCCACGGCCCCCCAAGGGATCCGGAGGCAAAGCCCCAGCCCCCTCAGCGGGGGCCGTGGGGCACAAGGGGGACGGGACCCCCTGCGGGAGAGAGAGCCCACGTCTGGGGGTGTCCGGGACAGTGGGTACCTGTCACGCTCAGGCAATGTGACCAGACGTGGGGACAGGCAGGGACAGGGCGGATCTTTCACAATCAGCTAGAAATCGAGTGGAGGGGCCTCTGGATCCCAGTCCTGCAAGTTACAGCTCGTCCGCACTTAGAAGTAACTGATCGCTTTTAGTTTTCTGTTCGAAATGACCTCATGGTTCCTACCGAAGAAAATCAGAAAGTACGGAAAAACCAGAAGAACCGCTTTTGCTCTGCAGCGAGTGCACCCGTCCACCCAGAGTCCTGCGGACTCTGTGACTCGGATTCTTCCAGACGCACGACGCGGCCCCCGCGGCCCCCGCGGGGCCCTGGCCTGGTGGGGGGGGGGAGGGGGAGGAAGCCCCGGGCGTCCCCGCCCCGTGTTTGCTCGGAGCTGCCCCGGCTGCTGGAAAAGCACTGCCGTCCGCATCTGAACCCGTTCTTGCTCTTTTTATAAAATCGTCCCCTGCCTCCAGAAGGGCTGACGTCTACTCTGTGTGTGGTAGGTCCTGGGGTTGTCACAGCAAATTGCCACAAACTGGGGCACTTAGAACAGGAAGCCGGGGCGGCTCAGCGGGTTAAGCGTTCGCTTTGCAGCCCCTGGAACTGAGGATCAAATCCCGGCCCCAGCCTGTGCGGACCCACATGCTGACCTGGGGTGAGCTTCCCACGTGGGAGGCCCCCAATTTGGCCCCCAGCTCAGTTCCCACCCTGTGCGGACCCAGCTCACCTGTGTGGAAGGAAACCATGTCGAAAACGGATGACGCACAACTATGGAGACGGCTCTGGGCCCTCCCCCTTCTCTCTGCCTCTGTCTTTCAAAAACAATAAAATAAAATAAAATAAAATAAAATAAAATAAAATAAAAAAGACATAACAGAACCGCTCCAGTAGCGACAAGTTGTGTCTGAGCATAAAATGTTAAACTCCACATCCCGATGGTAAACGGACATCCCAGCCGTGGCACGTGGTTGCCACACCAGCCGGACACACCTGAGGACCAGCCGCTTGGCTGAGACTGGATATTCCACCCGTTGTTCAGGGCGAAATTCGAGACTTCGGCCACACAGGTTTGCTTACAACAATCACCTTGCCTTTTGCGGAGAATACTGCAACGTTCTGCCCCACACACATCAGCTGAAGAACTTGGTATTGAGAGACACCAGCATTCTCCCATTTCTTACGACAATCCCAGCGGCATTGGCCGGGAACCTATAACCGGGAAGAGAGTCTGGGCAGGGTGTCCGAGTAGCAATCCATCAATAAACCAATAAACAGGGGAAGCCGGGATGGCTCCACGGGTTAAGTGCTCACCTGGCAGCCCCGGTTCCAAGGATCGAGGCCCCGGCCCCGGCCCATGTGGACCCACATGCTGAACTGGGGTGAGCTTCCCATGGGGGAGGCCCCCGCCCACCTGTGTGGATCGAAACCATGTTGAGAACTGATCACGTACAACTATGGAAATAGCTCTGGGCCCTCCCCCTTCTCTCTGTCTCTGTCAAAAACAATAAAATAAATCTTAAAATAAATAAACGAATAAACAAGTGAGTGGAGAATAAGTAGGGTGACCAGATGTTAGCATTGGTAAAGCGGGACACCATTGACCGGGGGGGAGGGGGTTCTTGATGAAAAATTGGGTCTATCTCACGCCGTTCCCTAGCTTGTCGTGCATTCTTTCCAAACATCGGGACTTTTTTAAAACGCCGCGGGACGCAGGACAGATGGTTAAACATCGGGACTGTCCCGCCCAAAGCGGGGCATCTGGTCACCCTAAGAATAAGGCATGCCCAGGTCCACGAGGTCTCCGCCAGCCTTCTGCCCAGGTAGGGCAGGTGTTTTCCTGAAAAGAAAAACACGCAAGGCTGTGGCTTTTAATGCTTGAGACAGAATTGTGTCCCACTGAACCCACCATTGGAAGCGTACACGTTAGGGGCTGTTAGATGTGCTCACAAGGTTGCACAACCACCATCAGTAGCGAATTCCTAACGTTTCCTTTGCCCCCAAACAAATCCTGTGCCCATGCCAGCTCCTTTCTCCCAACAAACCTGCTCTATTTTCCACTTGGCATTTCCTCTCCCGGACATTTCTTTTTCTTTTTTTTTTTATTGTTTTTGACAGAGAGAGAACCAAACTGGGGGCCTCCCGCATGGGAAGCTCACCCCAGTTCAGCATATGGGTCCACACGGGCTGGGGCTGGGATTCGATCCTCGGTCTCCAGGGCTGCCAAGCGAGTGCTTTACCCGCAGAGCCGTCCCGGCTTCCCCAGTGGATGTTTCTAATAGATGGAATTGTACAATACGCAGCCCTCCGTGTCTGGCATGTTTTTCCTTTGCAGCCAGATCCAGGTTTTCAAAGCGCATCCACGCTGCAGCCAGATCCGGACCCCCTCCTCCTCACAGCGGAATCATATTCCATCGTGTGGACAAACCACGCTTATCTGTTCCCCCGTCGACGGACGTTTGGGCTGTTGGCACCTTCGGCTGCTCTGAACGTCTGTGCACAGATGTGTGTGGACGTCCATCTTCAGGCATCTGTCGCGCAGGATAAAACTGCTGGGCCACGTGGTGATTCTACGTGTAAGTGTTTGACCCGCTGCCAGCGCGTTTTCCACGGCAGTGGCGCCATGTCACAGGCCCCCAGCAGGGTCTGAGGGTTCTGAATTCCCCCGTGCCCACCTACCCTCATCTGCTGTGTGGATCCCAGCCGTCCGAAGGGGTGTGAGGCGGCGGGTCGTGGCTTTAACCTGCATTTCCCTGATGACTAAGGATGTTGAGTGTCTTATCATGTGCGTATCAGCCGTTCACATTATGTCCCGGCAGGGCAGGGTGCCCCCGATGCGGGCGAGGGTCCCCGGACTCCGTCAGGGAGAGGGGGCTGGGGGACCGGGGCATCGGGGCTCTTCTGGGAAGAGACGGGGCTCCCAAGGGATCCTAATGCTCTGTGACAGAAAGGGACATGTGGCCGAGAGGGAGTCCTCCCAGCTAGGGTCCACCCCTCCTACTTAGACACCCCGCCTCCCTGTTTGCCGTTGTTTTAACGTCTATTAACAGGACTCTGAACCCCAGTGTTAGGGTTCATTGTTGTTCTCAGGGGACCCCACCCCCTCAAGCACTCCTTCCAGGCACCAGCCTCTCGGGGAGCCCGGGTGGGTGGCCTGTCCCAGGAAGTGCGATCCAGGCCGCTCCCTGTTGTCCTGGGGACGCAGAGGGACAGGGACCCGATGCCACAGCGCTGCTCCCCCCATGGGGCTCTGGGCCGGGACCCCGGCTCTGTGTGAGGTGCCTCCTGCGTGAGCCGGGGGTCCTGGAACACGCGTCGAGGGCCCGCTTTGCTGAGGGACAAGGGCAGGTGGGACTCCGGGCCCCGGGGGGTTTGCCACGAGGCTACTGCTGCTCAAGCGATGCGCCCTGTTTGCAGAGAGCCCTTATCTGACCTGCGTTTGCAACTGCATTTTCTCTTCTGACAGAGAGGGCCCCCCCCAATATAACGTGAGGCCCCTCAACAGCCAGACCCCTGCCCCAAACCCCTTGGAGGGGCCCTCCCTGGGGACCCTCCCAGGTCACCAGATGGATG
Source organism: Craseonycteris thonglongyai (assembly GCA_004027555.1). Taxonomy (NCBI): domain Eukaryota; kingdom Metazoa; phylum Chordata; class Mammalia; order Chiroptera; family Craseonycteridae; genus Craseonycteris; species Craseonycteris thonglongyai. The sequence continues at coordinate 15,960 of PVKE010021947.1, forward strand.
GGAGGCTGATGGATGGGACTCTGGGTGTGGCCGGCAGCTGAGAACGCAGCTCCCACGGGCTGAGGCATTTGGAAAATTACTGACGGTTATGGCTGAAAATTCCAGAAGCAGACAGGCTTCGTGCAGGGATGGAACTGGGCCCTTGCTCGGTCTCTTTCAGGGCCTCTGTCCTGTCCCTCCCTTGGTGACAGCCGCACCTCAGCGCAGCCACCGGGAGCCCCTGTGGAGGGAGGGCCGGGCCTGATCCACCCACAGGCCCAGGGAGGTGGCAGCAAAAAGGGGACGAAGGGGAAGCCGGGATGGCTCAGCGGGTTAAGCGCTCGCTTTGCAGCCCTGGGGACTGAGGATCGAATCCCAGCCCTGGCCCGTGTGGACCCATATGCTGAACTGGGGTGAGCTTCCCATGCGGGAGGCCCCCAGCCCAGCTCCCGCCCTGCATGGCCCCCGCCCACCTGTGTGGAAGGAAACCATGTTGAAAACGGATGACGCACAACTATGGAGACTGCTCTGGGCCCTTCCCCTTCCCTCTGTCTCTCTCTGTCTCTGTCAAAAACAATAAAATAAAATCTTTAAAAAGGGGGGGAGGGAGGAGGAGGGTCTGGGTCAGACAGGCGTGCGGTGAAGGTGGGGGCACCAGCTGAGGGGCACGGCCGCCTCTGGAAGCTGGAAGAGGCCGCAGAACCGACCCCCGTAGGGTAGGGTGACCAGACATCCCGCTTTTGGCGGGACAGTCCCGATGTTTAACAATTTGTCCCGCGTCCCGCGGCGTTTTAAAAAGTCCCAATGTTTGGAAAGAATGCACGACAAGCTAGGGAACGGCGGGAGATAGACCCAATTTTTAATCAAGAACCCCCTGCCCCCCGGTCAATGGTGCCCCGCTTCACCAATGTTAAAATCTGGTCACCTTACCGTCGGTCCCCCAGGAGACATGGGCCCCGGCAGCCCTGAGACCGGCTGAGGCCCGGGCCGTGTGCATGGGCAGCACCCTGGTGGTCGCGCCCCGGGGTGAAAGGGGAGGAGATGACGTCGCTCTGCCAGAGCCGGGACGACACGGGGTCCAGTGACAGCAGGACAGCAGGGCTGCCAGCGTGGGAGGCCTGAGCTCCCCCATCCGAAGGCGCAGACACCCCCTTGCTTCTGGGGCAGACACACTTGAACCATTTCCATGGGGGCCGCGGCCGCCTGCACTGCGGTCACTGTTGTCAGCGCAGCCGCTCCAGGGGAACCCAAGGCGGAGCGATGAAGGCGGGCCCCCGGTCGGCCTGCGAGCCGACAGGCCCTGTCATCGCGTGTCACCACGTGCCAGGCGTGACGCCGGGCGCCTCCGGGGACCTGCTCTGCTCCTCCAAACGGCCTTTTATTATTTCCTGGGCTTCCCCCTCCCTCACCGCCTGTGAGAAGGATGTGCAAACCGCCGGAAGCCGGTTTCCGGGTGACGTGTGTGGGCCACACGGCTGCCCAAGGAGCCATCGGGCTCCTGAGGGTCAGGCCGGGAGCTCCGGCCACGACAGGCCACAGCCCGTGTGGGGCAGTGAGGTTGCTGACCAGGGGGCTGTGCAGCACCAGTGGGCGTCGCATGGCACATGGATCCGGCAGGGGGCGGCCCTGGGCAGTGGCCGGGGCCCTCGGCCCACAAACTCAGCCGACATGCGCGGCCGTGTCCGGGCCTCGGTGGCAGGGGCCAATGTCACCCCCGTAGCTTGGAGCCCCGTCTGTCCCAGCCGCCCTGGGGTCCGGGCCAACGTCCTGCTCGGCACGGCGGACAGATGTCACGGCTCCCTCACCAGGTCACCGCGATCCCTTGCCCCCCGATTCGGCGTGATGTCCGTTCCCTTGTGAGGCTTTCGGAACGAACAGCCAGAATGGTAAATGCGTGACCTTTAAACTGAATTCATCTCCTTGCTTTGTGCCAACGTCCACAATCCGTGGGCATTTTTCTCCTGTTCTCACACCAGGAGAGATGGTTTTTGAAGTTGATCTTAAGACAAGGACAGGCTCTGCAAGCATCACCGTGGTCTGGAACTCTTGCTGCCCGAGGGCACGGGCCCCTGGGGGTTGGCTCCGTGGGTGGGGGCAGCGGCCGGCGGGGGACACGGCTCGGAGCAGCCCGGCCCACCCCGCTCGGGGTTCTGGGCACAGGACAGAGGCGTGAGAAGAGGGGACCCGCCCACCCCCGAGTGGACTTCCTCAGGGGCAGGAGCCGCTAAGCCCGGCTCTGAGCTCAAACTCCCAAAATAGCCCGGGTGCGGCCGCCACGAGGAGGGCCTTTGACTTCAGGCCGCCAGCACCCCCGGAAGCCCCAGCTGTCTGGCAGCCGCACCTGCTCGGCTGGGAGCTGGAATGTGGCCCCGCAGAGGGGCGAGGACACCCACGGGCCGCCCACTGCTGGGGCCCAGCCCCCCCGCCCTGCCGGACCTCTGGTGACCTTGGGCCAGACTGCCCCCCGCCCGGCCAGGGAATCCAGCCCCCACACCCCCAGTGCTGAGGAGAGGTGGGCGATGGGGTGTGGGAGGGGCCTGAGGGGGGCGGGGGCCGTGTGCACCCCCAGTCAGAAGACCACCTCGCTCCCTTCACTGGGGTCTCTGTGGACTCCGGAGAGATGTACTAAACGTGAGCAAAAACGCTGAGTGAGGAATCTTCATTTCATTCCTAATCGTGACTCATGTTTTCTCCTCCCAGGACCCTGAGGCCCCAGGACCCCCACCCCCAGCGCAGCTCCGGGGCTGCCACACACCCAGGGGGGCCCTGCCCTGGGTGTGAGCTGCTCTGGACACAATCAGGGGAGCCCGGGGTCCTGGGCCCCGAGCTTCCTTTGGGGTGTCCTTTAGCAACATCGACCCTGAGGACCTGAGGGGCCACCAGCAGTCCTGAGGATCCAGGGCCCCCCTCACACGCACACATACACAAACAATGCACGTGTGTGCCCACATACACACACATGCACATGTATGCGACTGCATATGCAATGCACACACATGTGTGTGAACACACACACAATGTGTGTGTGCCCATGGGCACGCGTGTGTGCAAATGCACATGTACAAACAATGCACTGTGTAAATGCACGCACGTGTGCAAGTGCACACGCACAAACAATGCACTGTGTAAATGCACACACATGTGCATACGCACAGGTGCGGCCTGGGCTGTCAGCTGCCGGGGGCATCCTAGATGCTGATCCCACCCCAGCCACCTGACCTCCAAGGTACTGTGGAAACCGTCCCTGAGCCCAGCACCTGCTCCAGGAAGCCCCGGTCCCTGTTTCCTGCCCCCATGGGGCCCTCACGGGACTCTGACCAGGCCAAGGCCGGGCCCTCAGGCTACAGACACGGTGGCCCCTGGGGCAGGCTCGGGGCAGGTACCACAGGCCCCTTCCTACCCAGGACCCCCGTGGGGCTCAGTGTACAGATGCAGCCCCCACACGGGCCCACCTCCTCATCATGGGCGTGACTCCGGGACCCCGTGGGGCTCAGTGTACACACGTGGCCCCCACACAGGCCCACCTCCTCATCATGGGCGTGTCTCCAGGACCCCCGTGGGGCTCAGTGTACAGACGCAGCCCCCACACGGGCCCACCTCCTCATCACGGGCATGACTCCGGGACCCCGTGGGGCTCAGTGTACAGACACGGCCCCCACACGGGCCCACCTCATCATCACAGGCGTGACTCCGGGACCTGGGCTCCTGGATGAGTGGAGGTGACTCCAAAGCCATCGCCCCCACTGTCCAGCTGGCATCCAGAGGGCTGGGCCCTGAGTGACGTCTCGTGGAAGCTGTTCCTCACGGCCCAGGGACCCCTGTGCCTGGGCGTCTGAGTGGCAGCAGCTGCTCCAGCCGCTCCCAGGACACGGAAGACGGGGAGGAGGCCCAGCCCAGTGGGTCCTCGGATGCCCGGCGGGCGGGCGGGCGGGAGGCCCGGGGCCAGCACCAGCCACGGCGCATTCCTGAGGGATGAAACGGCTGCCCGGTTATCACCGCTGTCGTGTGGGAAGCCGCACGGGCAGCATGCGGCCTCCAGCAGATGGGCCCTCGACGCCCACGCCAGCTGCCCGGCCCCACACCCCAGCCTGGTGGGGGCCTGGCTCTGGGGCCCCTCCCTGAGGAGGGTCTGGGGCGGCCGTCATGGGAAGGAGCGTCCAGCCACCGGCCTTGCTCAGCGGTGGAAGGCGGCCAGGGCACACCCCTCCCCCTCAGCACGAGCCCCAGCAGGACCCCGGAGGGCCCCAGCTTCCTGGGCATTTCCCTCCTTGAGGACTCTGGCCTGAGGGTCCCTCAGAGGGACCTCACAGCCCCTGCGGACCCAGGCGGCCTTTATTTAAATGTAAGACCAGGGGGAGCCGGGAATGCTCAGCGAGTTAGGCGCTTGCTTTGCAGCCCTGGAGCCTGAGGATCGAATCCCGGCTCCAGCCCATGTGGACTCACATGCTGAGCTGGGGTGTAGCCCCCAGTTCGGTTCTTGTCAGAGCCCATGCGGGAGGCCCCCGGCCCAGTTCCTGCCCTGTGCAGCCCCCACCTACCTGTGTGGAACGAAACCATGTTGAAAACGGATGATGTGCAACTATGGAGACGGCTCTGGGCCCTCCCCCTTCTCTCTGTCTCTCTCTGTCAAAAACCAATAAAAATAAATATAAGACCAGGAGTTCGCAAACTTGAGCAGCAACAATCACAGGAAGCTACCGCCACGGTGCCGTCTGGGAAGTCGGCTTTCATGGGGGGTCTGAGTCTCCGAGCCCCGTGCCCATGTCCTCGGGCACAAGAGCAGGGCCGGGCACCCTGGGCAGCTGGCCGCAGCCTCGGGCCCGGGGTCCCCAGCCTCTGACGGGCACAGCTGGGCCCTTATCACGGCCAATCCCGCCCCACGTCAAGGCGCCAGGCTCCCAGCGCGTCTCAGAGCCGCCTGCTCGTGGCTCCAGCTCCAGCACAGAAGGGCCCCACCCCCGCCTCCAGGAGGCCACAGCTCACAGCCTGTGGGTCACATGACCAGCCCAGACTTCGAGGGAGCAGGAAAGGACCCCGCCTCTTTCCCAACAGTCTCCTGTGTGAGCCGTGTGCTCAGAGGGAGGAGCCACGGGTCCCCCTGGAACAGAGTGTGCGGAGCGGACCCCCTGGACGTGGGAAGCAGGCTGCGGGTCCCGGGGGCACAGCCCTGACCGCTGGCCTGTGTGGGCGCGTCTTTGGGGTGACGAAAGGGAAGGTCATGTGAATGCATTCGAAGGCCATCGAACCGCACGTGTGACGTCTGTCTCAGTAGGGCTGTTCCTTCAAACAGCCGCTTCCCCTTCCCAGACCTGGGCACAGCCATGTCCCTGGGACCCCCATGGGCCCCTCTCGGGGGCCACTGTGCAGACCCCACCCCGGGCTCTGTGTCGCCATCCGCAGCCGTCGGGCTTTTGGCGGAGGCTCCACCTGCTCCAAAAGAACCCGCGTGAGCTCATCCTGACGTTTCCTGCCCACGCTTGATAGGACCGGACCCTCAGCCCCCCTCCCGTGCCTCTCACGCTTAATGTCTGGGGTCCTAATTGCTGAGCCTGTGGTTCATTCTGCAGCCGAAATGTAAACACAGACACACCTGAGCCTCCCCACAGCCGAGTGACGGGAGACGCCGGTGATCCTTAGAGCAGCCAGAGAATGTGGATCCACGGACAAGAGCCAGATCGGCCTTCCCGGAGCCCACACACCTCGCCCGTCAGCCGCCTGCGCTCCGATGAGTCACCAGGCTGTGAAACGCCGAGTCATGGTCTCGGAGGGCCGGTGACAGACCCAACAGAGCCTGACTCATCTCACCTGCTGAATCACCGCGTCCGCTCCCAGACCCCGGAGTGGATGGGGCCGCAGAGGCCTCCACTGCGGAAGCTTGTGCAGGGGCCTGTGGCCGGAGGCAGCCCCCAGTCCTGTTAGCTGTGCCTCACCTGGGGGTCCCGGGGGTCCCTGGGGGGGTCCTGGGGGGTCTGGGGGGGCCTGGGGTGGGGGCCTGGGGAACGCCTCTCGATGCACCACCGTCCAGGCTGCCCGGCCGGCAGTGCCCACTTTGAACACACAATCGGGGCCCTTGTCTGGTGCAGGAAGGGAGCCCTATCCTCCCTATGCACGTGGGCTCCTCCCAGCAAGGCCTCTGGCCACTGCCGGCCACCCTCCCTTCCACGCCCTGTCCCCTGACCTACGGGTCCCCAGAGGGAAGCTAAGGGAGCCAGACCTGCAGACCTTCACAGTCCTGCCCCAGCACGGCCCACACCATCCGCTCTGGGCCGCACCTAACAGGACGAGCGCTTCGGCCTCATGGACGGACACAGGAGTCCAGCCGGGACGGGCTCCCCCAGGCCCCCAGCAGGGGTGTCGGTGGGACCAGGAGCCACGGCCCTGCCGGCCGGCTCAGCCCTGAGTGAGGGCGGCCCTGCTGCCGAGCCCCCAGTGAGGAGCCCGCCGTTCAGTCAAGTGTGGGTGGCGGGAGGCAGGACCCCTGGGGTCCTACGGACACGATTGGAAATCTAACTGGCCAAACACGAGGAGGGTTTTGTGGTGCAGGGACAGGGAATTGCTGGTTGGGGTCGTTAGAGTGCAGACCCCAGGGCTGAGGAGGAGCGGGGATGGTGCCGGTGGGTGTAGAGCCTGCAGGATCCAGACACGCGGTCGGGGGCCCCCCACACCCGCACAGCCTGGGTGGGCAGCACCCTGGTCCTGCTGCACCCAGAGTCGTGGGCGGCCCCTTTCATCAGCCTTCAGGGTGTGCGCTGGGCTTCAGTGACCCCCCAATGCCTACCCCCCAACCCTGTCCCGGCTGGGCCTCCATGACCCTCACCCCCTAACCCCGTCCCGGCTGGGCCTCCATGACCCTCACCCCCCGTCCCGGCTGGGCCTCCATGACCCTCACCCCCCGTCCCGGCTGGGCCTCCATGACCCCCACCCCATCCCAGCTGGGCCTCCACGCCCTGCGTCCAGGACAGGGCTGCGCTCCTCCCCGCGCCTGGCCTCCCACGGGGTCCCCACCCCACATGCTGACCTCAGATTCCAGCGGGGACCTTGGGCCCTGAGCCAGGGTGGATTCCGGGTCAGGGTGTGGACGCCGGCCTCCTGCTGCCCCGGGCACCCCTGTGGGTTGTCTCATGGCCTCACCCCTCCCCCAAACCACGTGGGGGGAGCCCAGCTCCGGGCCCCAGGCCTCGCAGCCCACCAGGCGAGTGGGCGGCTCAAGTCACGCGGGACAGGAAGCCCCCCACCCGCTGAGCTCCTCACGGTCAGCACCTTCATCCTGGCCACTCAGAGGCCGCCCCACGGACGGTGGGCCGATGGACAGACGGATGGGCGGACAGCAGCGTGGACCCGGGCTCTGTGGGCCAGGCCGGCCAGCAGTGCCGTGACCTCAGAGGGGCGAGGTCACACACCAGGGGCTGGAGCGAAGTGTGGGCTTCCTCCTCAAGCAACAGAGGCCATGTTCCTGGGGGAGGCCGGTGAGACCAAGCTTGGGGTGCGGGAGCGGCTCACACGCCTCCTGCCCTGGACGCCAACCTGGGGTCCTCAGACCTGCCCCCGCCGTCCCCGGGATTGAGGACCCTGTGCGGCCGGCAGGGGGTCCCCTCTCCTCACACCCTGAGCTGCGTGGAGGAGTCCAGCCCACAAGCCCAGTCCCTCCAGGAGCTGCTAGAAGCAGCGGCTGGGGGCTGACGCGACCGGTCCTCGTGTCGCCCTGGGGGCTGCCCCTGTCCCCTGTGGCCGCAGGAGCCGCGACCCCCAGACGCCCGGGCCTCCGGCTTGCTCCTCTCTCTTCTGCAGCGAGTCTGAGCCACTTCTACGACACCCAGAGGCTGCGTGGGGTCGTGACCCGAGGCTGCACCCCCCCCCCGAGGGGACCCGGCAGCGACCGGGGTCAGCGGCCACCCAGGTGGATACAGAGGGGGGAAGCGCCGGAAGCGTAGGGCCAGCTCTCCTGAGGGAGGCGGGACATCGCAGGGCGGGGACAAGAAAGCAGGTCCCACAGGGGGCCGGGGCCGGTGGGCCGGCTGCATCAGCACCCCTGGGTGAGGCCCAGGCAGGGCTGGCGGGCACCGCACCTCCACAGCGTCTGACGTGGTCCTGCCAGGCCTCCCGGTCCAGGCTGCCCGGTTCTAACCAACTGCCCACCGCCCCCACTCTGCCTCTGAGGGCGAGCAGCTCGGCCAGACGGGAAAGAGAAGACCACCCACCGGAACGCTGAGCTCCCCCTACACCCACCCGCACGGGCCGGGCGGCAGGAGGCTGCCCACCCAGCAGCAGGCTGGGGACGGGACTGACGGACCCTCTCCCAGGTCGGTGGGGCCCAAGGGGCCAGGCAAGGGCTGGATCTGGCGTGGGGCTGGCCGGGGTGACGTCAGCCATCCCTTAGCAGCTGAGTCACCTGGGCCAACCGCACGACCTCTCTGAGCCTCCTCAGTAGATGGAGCCAGCAATGCCTGCTGGCTTTGGGGGACTTGAGGGAACTTGGGGGGCCCCTGTATGCAAAGCCCCACTCCCCCAGCCACCCCATCCAGTGCTGTGCCCCCCACCATCTCTCTCCCTCCACCCTCAGTACAAAACTTTGATTTTGTGGGGCAAAGAGATGCCCCAGCCTCCCTGCAGCACAAGGAATCCAACTGGAGGGAAGCGGAATCCTACCCCAGGGCTTCAGGAGCGCTCCTGAGGGAGGGCCAGCTCAGTGCAGAGGGTCCCCATTGCCCTGGGCCTGTTCTCTTCTTCTACCTGGAATGCAGGCGTGAAGAGGGGAGCCCTGGCAACCATGTTTGACCATGAGGCAGCCATGAGCATGGAAGCTCTGTGCTGAGCTGAGGCAGAGCAGCAAGACAGGGGGAGCTCGGGCCCTGGTTAGATCTTAGAGCTACTGCACGGCCCCCCAGCTGGGAGAGTGAGCCCCGAGCGCCTGGAGTCACAGCCATTGGAGCTCCGTTACCATTAATAGCAGCCACGTGCGATTTCTCCTGGGGGCCGGGCCCTTCTCATCTGTGCCTGTCACCCATGTGCCTCAACCACCTTCAAGAGTGGCCATGACTAACCTCTTTTTCTGATGAGGAAAGTGACGTTCAAGAGCGTTGGCACCTGGCCCGTGTCAGAGCCAGGGGAAGGGGCCCGGGTGGGGACCCAGTCAGTGGAGCCCAGACCCCGCTCTTGTCTGAGTGCCTGCCGGGCACGTGAGACGCAGCCAGAGCCGGGGTCCCAGCACACGGGAACCCTCCTGGCCGGGCCCCGCAGGGCCTGAGACACACAGGACAGGGCTGAGCCTCAGCTGAGCAGAGCGGGGCTGTGTGAGCATGAGGGGTGTGGAGCTGGTTGCCCCCGGTGATGCCCCAGCTCTCACAGTACCAACCAGCATGTGTGGGTGTGCCTGGCACAAAGGGGCTGTCCCTGCACCCTGCTGGGCCGTGTGGGTCCGGGATCACAGGTCCGACGATGCCCGGGAGGCAGGCAGACACACCTCGTCATGCATGAGCCATACCTCCTTGTCCTGATTGAGAAGGAAATACGGATGTTTAGAAAACGCAAAATAAGTGTAATCACAGAGAAAAAGGTTGAAAGCCTGCAGGAGGGGAAGCCGGGATGGCTCAGCGGGTTAAGCGCTCGCTTTGCAGCCCCAGGGACCGAGGATCGAATCCCCGCCCCAGCCCGTGTGAAACCGTATGCTGAACTGGGGTGAGGTTCCCATGCGGGAGGCCCCCAGTTCGGTTCTCACCCCCCGATTCAGCCCCTGGCTCCAGGGGGCGTGTCTCCCATGTGGGGGGCCCCGCCCACCTGTGTGGAACCAAATCATGTAGAAAACTGATGACGTACAACTATGGAGACGGCTCTGGGCCCTCCCCCGTCTCTCTGTCTCTGTCAAAAACAATAAAATAAATCTTAAAAGAAAAGAAAAGAGGGAAAAAGCCGGGACGGCTCAGCGGGTTGAGCGCTCGCTTTGAGGCCATGAGGACCGAGGATCGAATCCCGGCTCCGGCCCAGGCAGGACCCACATGCTGAACTGGGGAGTTCCCACAGTTTGGTTCTCTAACTGTCTCTGTCTCTGTCTCTCTCTCTATCTGTCAAAAAGTAAAATAGAAATAACTATGCACTGAAGACAA
>PVKE010021948.1:0-26011 GCA_004027555.1 Craseonycteris thonglongyai
CAGATTTGAAAAGCATCCTAAGAGTACAGGCACTTTCATTTTTATCAATTAATTCTCTATACTCTACTGGAGATAATTACCAATAATAGCAGGTATCTACTCTCCCCAGTGGAGTTCCACCAGCCATCCATGAATTAGGAGTGGCAGCAACCTTTTAGCAAGTAAGTTGTAATTTTTTGTTTGTTTTTCTTGTGGTTTGCTGCCTTCCAAAGTCAACCTCACAAAGCAGCTAGTGCTGTAACATCATGGCTTGTTTTATGACATGACTGTAGCTTTGGAAACATAGAAAGATCCATCCGGAGTCTGTCTAGAAGCAGTAAGGTTTGCCCATAGTTTTTTTCTTTCCTGGGTCTTTGAAGGAGAAGCGCTTCAGGGAAAAAGTCACATGTCAGGAACGATAACTTTCGAAGGATCTGCGATGGGCTGAGTCATCAGCATCGAACTGGCCGTCCCTACCATGCACGCCCAGTATGGGCAGCAGCCTGCGTTCGTGGTAACAGGCCACAGAAATGCCCAGAATGTGACAAATTACGAATCTGAAACCAAGAATGCCCTGGCTCTCACCTGCTTCTGGTTTCCTCTGTCAGGGAGTTAGTGCTTTTTGCTTTTCCCAATCATCCGAGATCTATTTCGGTGCCCTGTGCATAGGGGTGGATATTGTTGGTGCTGAGACTTTTCAGCCTATGGTGATCTCAAAGGAACAGTAATACCACGGGGTTCACCTTCAGAAGGGGAAGAAGACACTTCCCACTTCCTCACTGCTAGCTCTGAGGACCACAGGGTTGTGGTTGGAGAAGAAAGTGGGGGTGCAGGGACAACGACCCTGTTGTCTCCCTGAAGTCCAGGCAGGGCTGGGCTGCAGGTGAGGGAGGGAGGGAATTCAGCATTAATACTGAAGATGTGGAGCCAGCTGACTTCCTAGAGAATCAAGAGTCTTTCAAACTTCTTTCTTAACATGTTCCTGGCTCAGGGTCCTCTTCTGTGGTCTAAGCTGCCCGGGAGGCTTAGTGACTCTTTGAAAGTATGGTTGGTAATGACATTATATCAGGTTCAGGTGTACAATATAGTGATTCGGCATTTCTATACCTTACACTGTGTTCACCCCAATAACTCCAGTAATCACCTGTCACCATGCACACTTGTCACAATATTATTCACTCTGTGCCCCTTCATCTTTCCCACCCATCTCCCCATCCCCTGCTCCTCCGGCAATCATCAACCAGCTCTGTGTCTATCAGTTTGTTTTTTTTTAGATTTCACGTTTGCTGCAGCTTTCACTACTGGGAGCTGTCTTTGAGTCTAATCTCTTCACTTCATCCCAAAAGGGATCAACACAAAAGCTTTCAGAAATGCCTCATCTTGGCTTCCCGCTGGGATGACTTTACTCAGAGGTCACAACTCCAGAGCAAACTCCAGCGAATTGGTATTGGCCTGGAGCCATTAATTCTGCAGCCATCCTTGAATGAAAGGAGGTAAAATGTGGTGCCCAATGGCCTGGAAGTAGACCATCTGCCACCTCCCCTTTAGAACAGGCTCTAAGGCTGGGCACTGAATGCTACTTGCTTCCCACGCACCTTGCTACAACCAACAAAATACTGATAACCTTGCAATGCGTTGACTCCCTGCTATGTGAGGATCATCCCCGTGTCAGGTATTTTCCACAGGTCATCTGTGACCTTCACAACAGTCCCTCAAAAAACTTATGCTCACGGCTCCTTTGGAGGAGACTGCTGAGACCCAGGGATGGTAAGCAATGACTCAAGGTGAGGCTGACGGGCGGGCACTGGGTTTGAGTCTGGCTGGTTTGGGTTCAAATCTATGCTTTCCCATCTACTGTCTCCAGACCTCTCATTCTGAGGCTATGTCTGGGTTCTTCAAAGTAATAAAATAAACATACGGTTAATTTGTGCAGAAACCAAGTCCATGTGACATGGGAGTCATTCAGTGCGTGTGTTGAGTGGATGACTGAACTGAGCCTGTGTCAGCTCCCTCTCCACCCACAGGCTCAACCACAAGCTCCCAGGGAGCCAATGACCTTGGGGATGGAGCCAAGCTCTGCACTCCAAACTGCCTCCTCTGTGCCCTGACCTTGTAGGACCCTGTAGATTTAAGGCTTCAGGTGGTTTCATGATTCCTGCCAACGTGTCCCCACAGCGCAGACTTTGGTTTTCTTTTGTCTCAAGCTCACGGAGCAATGTGACCAAACCCAGCTCCTTTGGGATCGAATCCAACACAAGCAGTGTGAGCAGCGTGCATGAAGGATTGTCGGAACAGTTTTAAGAATGGACGGTTTTACAAGTAAATCACAAATACTGTCAGAACAGCTCACAGGTACTAAGGACCCTGGATGGCTGGAAAATGCATTTTGGATGCATAAGATGGTAATGACCTTGGTGAACACGAGGATAAATTTGTTTTTAATTTCTAGTTTGTTCTTTGAGGAACCCTGTCTTTCTTTCTTTCTTTTTTTTCTATACAATTAGGAAAGTAGTAGTATAAAACCTGTCTAGGCGTTCATGACAGCATGACCTAACATTTCAAAAGCGATCTTCAGATTCAAGGATTTGGGCAAAATGGAGACGATGATTGTTTTGTTAAACAAATTCCAGCCTGGTTAGAAACCGCATGTGGACAACAAATGAAGAAGTGGTGGGTTCACGCCTAACTGATGCGGCTGAAATCTCCTCCCGTCATCGCCTGAACTCACAGCGCTCCTTCCCACAGCATGCAATTGGGCTAACTGATAAAACAGCCTTTTTTTCCTCCTCGTGGAAGGAAAAAAGCAGCTGCTTCTCTCCACCACAACTGTTTTGCCTGACTCATGCCTGACTCCTAGACCCTGAGTAACGCACAGACGTGACTTTCACTTGGGGTGTGCTGTCCCTGAGGACATTCAGACAGATGGGGACATTCCTAGACACATGCGCTCTGGTGGCCTTGGGAACCCTGCACCTTCTGTCCCAGGGGGCAGCGGCTGCTCCTTCTAGCTCCTTGGCTGCCTCTGCCTGACATCTGAGCATTGAAGGGCTGGGTTCTCAGTCTTCTCCTCTTTATCTTCCTCCCGTGGTGAGTGCATCCAGCCCTGTGGCCTTCCAGGCCACCTGTATGTTGAGGACTCCCAAACTCGTGCCCTGCCCGGACCCCTTTTCTACACACCAGCCCACGTCTTGGAGGCCCATCGTCCACCTCTCCACCTTGGTACCTCAGGGCCTCCCTTCCCTTAGCTGGTCTAGAAAGAACGCCTGGTCTTCCCCCAAATGACTGCCCAGGAAGTCTTTCCCTCACAGTAACAGCCTCCCCATCCTTCCAGGTTTCATTCTGGAAGGCTCCAGCTGAACACCAGGGAGGCATCCTCGACACCTCTCCTTCTCGGATACCTGACCTGCCATCTATCAGAACATCTGTAAGCATCAAACTATGTCCAAAATCAAACTCTTTCTCCATACTGCCATTATGCTGCCCTCCGTGATTCACTCTAAGGAAAAGCCAAAGCCATCACAGTTGTCTCCAGGGCTCTCTCCTGGCCTTTTTTCTCTGACCTCACCCCTACTCGGCTCCGGCCACACTGGCCTCCTTACTGGTCCACACACACACGCACACACACACCACGCACCTCCCACCTTAGAACCACGGCACTGGCTATTCCCACCTCCTGCAGGACTTTGATCAAATGTCACCTGCTCAGTGAGGCCTTCCTGGCTGAGTAGTCCCCTGTCCTAAGAAAACTGCACCAGACAGTGTCCCCCAAATGCACAAGTTGAGCCCTGGCACCTGGTAAAGCTCATTCAATAAGCGTTGGCTTTAAAACCAGGCGTAAAGAAAGGCTGACACGTACATTCCTACACAGGTGGCCCAAGCGCTGCAAGGGAAGAAAGCAAGATGCCGGCTTCCTGGGAGAAGAGCTAAATCTCCAGGGAGACTGTCCCCATTGGTCTATCCCCAGGACTCTTCACATTTGTGTGTACAGGCACCTTCACCAAAGGCGTCTCTTTCTTGTCCCCTCCTGCCCATGACCCTGGGGAAAATCTAGATAAGTTCCTGCTTCTATAACCAGCACTTCTCCATTTCAAATAAGTCCAGACAAGTCTTAGCCCTTTATGTGACTTGACAATGAAAACTGGGCATTTTCCCCGTTACCTCACCCCTACTTCCTCCCTTGGACCCATGCCAAGTCTACGCAAGCAAGCGGATGGCTGAAAGGATACTGGGAGTGTGACAAATCGGGCACCATCACAGATGACACTCATTTTCACGCTTGCCCAATCTGGGCTAAACTCTTGACTTAGATCTAGAAAATACCCAGTTTATAATTTATCTCTGACCATTCAGTGAGGTCGGTGTGCTAACGTTTTCTTTTTTTTAAATGTCTTATGATATTATAAACTGATTGACTTCTTTGAAAACTTATGGTTATTATTTAAGAGGAAAAAAATGGGAGAATGTTTTCTTGCACTTGGATGAGAGGCAACAGGCACTGGGTAAGCAGAACTGGCAGAAGGCGGGATGCTACTGCTTATCTCTTTGCCTTTCAAAATTAAAAATGGAAAGCTGTTTCTATGACAGCTCCAAGGAGTTAGAAGAATACCAAACAAAGCAATTCAGTCTGTTCTCCACCCATGAATTCTGAAAGGCAAGCTTCAAAGTACTCAGTTTGAAATTGAAAGAGGAAAGCAGTGAAAGCAGAAGTATGGCATGACCGAGGGGATAATTCCTACAATTTTGAAAATGCCCCCCTATTTTTTCCATTTCATCTTCTAAAACAAAATAAAAAGCCATCAAACAAAAATGATACTAACATTTACACTGTGTTCATCACCACAATAAACGCTGAATAGCTTTACTCTTTGGTATCTTCATTTTGATTCTAAGAAATGAGTTAAAAGTCTAGGGATGACGGGATAGCTCAGTGGTTGAGTGCTGGCCTCGAAATTGTGATGTCCGGGGTTCAGCTCCCCACTCCAGCACATGCAGCCCCAGCCGCTGAAAGGCGGCACCGCTGGTAACCGCTGGGATGGCAGCAAAGTTTCTTGCCTTCTATTCGGGAGGCCCTTGGTGTGGTTCCCGCCCCACGCGGCCCCACATCCACCTGTGTGGGATGAAACCACGTCACAACCAATGACGTGCAACTATAGAGACTGCTCTGAGCCAGGAGGCTCCCCCTTCGTGCTCACTCACTTTCTCTCTCTCTCTCAAACCATAAAATAAATTTTAAAAATTATTATAGTAAAAGACGTCGCTATTAATCCCCCTCAAAACACCCCTTCTCACTTTGAACATACTTGTCACTTGCCTTTCTGAAGCAGTCCTGGAAATCCTCTTTCATGAGTGTCTTTAGTTGCATTGTCATTACTGCTCTGATGTCCTGAATCTATCCAGGTCACACGTCACTTCTGGTAAGGCCATTTCTGTCCAATCAAAAATTACCGTGTGTCCTCACCCACCGTATCCACCGGATCTGACACGATGTCACTTCTGGCTCTTCCCCAAAGTCAAAATGACCATGAAAGGTAAACATTTTGAGTAAATTTAGAACATCGAGGCAGCCACGACAGTGCAACTAAAGACACTCATGGGAAAGGACTTCCAAAGCTGCTACAGAAAGTGGCAAGAATGGTGGAAGAAGTGTGTTCGAAGCGAAAGAGAGTATTTTGAGGGACGTTAAGGGCAATGTGTCTTTTACTGTCACACATTTCTTTTTTTAATTTAAACATTTTGATTACACCTGGTAGGCCAGGCCCTCCCTGGTTCCCACCACTGCCTTTGCACTCATTCAGGCCAATCTCATAGCCACGTCGGGCTGAGGGAGTGACCAGAGCTTTCCTGGAGGGAAATGCTCCTTCTCCTTTCAGACCTCCCTTATTCAAATACAGATGTCTTCAGAATTCTCCCCCTGAGACACGGTGAGGCTGTGACTGGAATTCTGGAGGCAATTTTGCCAGGGCTGCTATAACAAACCGGTGACTTAAGCAGCAGAAATTTATGTTCTCGGGGAAGCCGGGATGGCTCAGTGGGTTCAGCGCTCACTTTGCAGCGCCGGGGACCGAGGATTGAATCCCGGCCCCAGTCTGTGTGGACCCATATGCTGAACTGGGAGCTCCCCCAGTTCGGTTCTCTCTCTGTCTCTGTCTCTGTATCTCTCTCTCTCTCTCTCACTCTCTCTCTCTCTCTCTCTCTCTCTGTCAAAAAAAAAAAAGAAATTAAAAAAAAAAAAAAAAAAAGAAATTTATGTTCTCACAATTCCAGAGGTGAGAAGTCCAAAATCAAGGTTGCTTCCTTCTGAGGGTGGTGAGGGAAGGCTCTGTCCCAGACCCTGTCCTCGGCTTATAGGTGTCTGTCTTTAGAGTCACCTGGTCTTCTCCCTGTATCTTCACATTGCGTTCCCTCTGTGTCCAAGTTTTTCCTTGTTATAAGGACACCAGCCATAGCTAGAGTGACCTCAGTTTAACTCGATTACCTCTAAAAAGACGCTGTCTTCAAACAAGGTCACATTCTGTGGTACTGGGGGTTAGGACATCAACATATGAATAAGGGGGATTGGGGCAAGGAGACTACAAATCAACCCATTACAGCAAGTCAGAGGGAAGTACATGTGCCAAGAAACCTCCCTCTAAGTGTGCAGAGCTGGCAGCCATCGGCTTAGCCTCAGACCTTTGGAAATCCCCTGTATCTGGTTTCCCTAATTCTCGTAATCTCATCCCACCAGAAAGGACATCTAAGCTAAGTACATTCCATGCATTTCTGGCAAGAAGCTCTCACTCCACGGCACTATATGCAATGTGCTAACTAGGCTTTAAGTACAGTGGTTTAAATGGCTTGGTTAAGCTAAGACCTGGGGCATCTCACCCATTCCTTAAACAAATCTGATTTAGATGTTTAAGATAGTGCACAATATTAGACCCCCTGACACCTGAAGCTCCTTCACCTTTCAGGGCAAATTAGGATGGTGATAAAACTGGTTGGTGACCTGTTCCCTCCTTGTCATTGCTGGGAAGCTCTACCTTGTGCTGATCCGAACTGGTAGTGGAGGCAGAGTGTTTGCATTGAGGACAAGCAAATGTGGGCTCAGGCAGGTGCTCCCGGCAGAGGTCTGACAATGTGCCAAGCACTGTGCTAAGCTTGAGGATCCACCTTTGAGCAGAGCAGTCTTCTGGATAGAAGCGGGAACGCGCACATTCCCAGAAGCTGCAGGAATTGACAAGGGGGAGGGCCTAGGCTCAGACACAGTGGGGCTAGACCTGTTGTTTTCAGCCACGATCCTTACTTACCGGTGGTGCAAACACTTTGATTGGTGGATTTGCACACCATACCAGTTGCTAAGTATTTTTATATTACTCTTGTGCATGAGAATATCATTGGAGGGAAATTGGGAAGAGGGTGAAGCAGTAACCAGCTTAAGCTATGCTTTAGATGGTTACAGAGTTTGGAGAATTATAATAACTTGAAGAAATTGAGATGGGATTTGTGCAGCAATTCTTAAACCTCTTAGTATCAGGACTCTTTTCCAGTGTTGAAAATTATTGAGGACGTTAGAGAGCTTCTGCTTATGTGGTTTTGTGGTTTATAGCTATGAATATTTACCATGTTAGAAATTAAACCCAAGACATTTTTGTAATATGTGTTCATTCAGTATAATAATCAACACTTTACACATTAACATAACTGACGTGTTTTTCATGAGAATTAATTATATTTTTTCTGCCAAAAAAAATAATAAAGGTGGTAAGGAGATTGTCACTGTGTTATATTTTTTGGAAATGTATTTAATGCCTGGCCTTGAAGAAGACAGCTGGGGAAGCCGGGATGGCTCAGCGGATTAAGCACTCACTTTGCAGCCCCAGAGACCTCGCGAGGATCGAATCCCAGCCCCAGCCCGTGTGGACCCATATGCTAAACTGGGGAGTGCTTCCCATGAGGGAGGCCCCCAGTTTGGTTCTCACCCCCCAGTTTGGCCCCTGCTCGAGGGGGCGTGCCTCCCATGCTAGAGGCCCCTAGCCCAGTTCCTGCCCTGCACAACCCCAGCCCACCTGTGTGGAATTAAACCATGTCAAAACTGATGGCATACAACTATGAAGACTGCTCTGGACCCTCCCCCTTCTCTCTGTCTCTCTCTGACTGTCAAAAACAATAAAATAAATCTTAAAAAAAAAAAGTAAAGAAGACCACTAGAATCTCCTACCTACTTCTGCATTCCGTCTGCCAGTTATGCTGGGTTAGCTGAAGTATATAAAGTAAATCCAGCCTTACAAAGATACATAGTCGGAAAAGGTAAGACTTTGTTGGTGTCCTGAAAAGAACTCATGGCTCCCTGGGGGCCCTGTGGCCACACTTTGAGAACCACAAGACTAGTAATTTTACTATCTTGTGACATCTTGTTTGGGCCACCTTTTCTAACTATACTGTTACAAGGAGATTCAAACCTGAGGATTTTAATCTATAATATTAAAAATTATTTTTAAATTTGTCTGTGTCATGTACATGCCTATAAATTCTTAACTCTTGACGTCCACATTTAAGAGATCAGCTAGTGCTAAAAGTTGCTATCTTTTACTTTGTTTACAATAGAGAAAGTTAGCTTAAAAAACTCATTAGAAACAATTATAATCACCCAAGACCTATACTTAACTACCAGACATCGTTCTTTTTCATGCTTCCGACTCTGAAGACCCAAACATGCTTAGTTATGCACTTCAATGTTAAAATATGTGTCCATAAGCCATAGGCAATAGGATGTATTTTGTAAACTTTGTTCTGCTATCTTGTCTTTTTTTTTTTTCTTGGCCTTTCGAGGAACTATGTCATATGAATCATAATGACCACTAACAATGCAAAGAAAGATAAAGGAAACTGGTTCACTGGCCAGCTGTCTCAAGCCCAATTCTGATTAGCAAACTGTGGCTCTCTATGCTGACCAAGGGGGCTTGACCCCATCAAGATTCTGGATGTAGCCACAAGAGACTGACCCTCTCGAATCTTAGGTGAGGTATAGACAGTTTCACCTTGAAAGCAGGCCACAAGTTGTTTTTCTAAGCCAGCAGTTTGTAGAGTATCATGTGAATACCATTAACAAGGATGACTGAGCTTGAAGGAGCCAGTCCACACAGAAGGCTAAAGAAGCTTACCATGAACTTAAGTCTTGAGACCAACAGTTCTAGCCTGAATCTTAGACTCTGGGAACAGGGGGGAGGAAGAAGAAGGAAGAGGCACATGCTCCCATCTTCTTCCTAAAAATAGGGCTGACTCTAGACCATACTTACCTTGAAAGGCCTCCTTCCACCAACCTTTTGCACCCTTTGTCACCTTGGAAGATCCCTTTTCCTGAATGCTCCATGTTCCCGACTGCCCTTTCCTGTCATTCAGGTCCATGATTTCCCCAAGGTCATCCCTCCCTCAGCTGCCCTTCTCCTTAGCCTCACTATCCAAACTCCAGCACCTCGCCTAGGAGTTCCAAGAAGATCGATGTTCTATTACACCCAGTCTTCAAGTATTCAGTACACACTGTGGGGCCCTGCCTTGTCCCTCGTCTCTGTGCCAGGACCGTTCACATCTTTAGAAGTAGATTTAATTGGTGGTCCTTCAGTAGAATATCACAAAGAGAAGTGAAAACACTCAGGTGATGTGAGGGGAAATGGTGGGGACTGGGGAGAAGTCACGAGGACCTCTCACACTCCCACCCCCAAAACTACTTTAAGTTATTCCTGTCAAGAGAGAAAGGTAACGCCCCAGGAAACTCAACTTTGGGTCTCTGATTTGCTGTGAATTCCCCTACTCCCTTTGCTAGAAGAAAGAGTAAGATGGTATTTCTAGATTTATTTAAAGAAAAACCAATAGTGGTTCTTCTAGCTTCAACGAGGATTTTTAGGGGAAGCCGGGATGGCTCTCAATGGGTTAAGCGCTCACTTTGCAGCGCCGGGAACCAAGGATCGAATCCCGGCCCCGGCCCGTGTGGACCCAAATGCAGAACTGGGGAGTGCCCCCAGTTCAGTTCTCTCTCTGTCTCTGTATCTCTCTCTCTCTCTCTCTCTCTCTCTCTCTCTCTCTCTCTCTCCCTCTCTCCCTCTCTCTCCCTCTCTCTCTCTCTGTCAAAAACAATAAAAAATAAATTTTAAAAAAAAAAAGAGGATTTTTAGTGCACGGCCTGTAAGATCTGGCATGTTGGCCCAGGTTAGCTGATGGGGTCTAGAGAAAAGGTTAGGAGGCCTCAGTAGGGTGTGGCCAACTGAGTTGGCAACAATGACAAAGTGACAATGTGTTTTTGCACCCCTAGGGAAAGAATACCTTTCTTTCTGCCTCATTGCAAATTAATTGAGTTCACGGTAGTCCCTGTCAGGCTGACCTTTTCTGACACCACACTCTCCTTTCCTCTGTGGTTGGCCTTTTCTGAGTAATGAACTATTTCATGAGTTTTTTGGAGTTAACATCTCTCCAGGATGTTATGTAGCAACCCAAAGTAAAGTATGACTCTCCACAAAATTATCATAAGGATGGTACTAATGTAATAAGGATTGTGCACATTAGTAGATTGCTGTCAAGACAAATTCTATATGGGGTAGAATTGGCTGTCTAGGTCTTCTGGGATGACAAATTGATTTGGACTCATGGAAAGTTTTAGAACCCAAGTAGACCCCAGAGAAGGTCGTATATGCCAGTGAAAGGCTGCAAGACATATTGCATTCTCAATTTTAGTGCCCCTATAAGATTAGGCAGACACAAATAAAAAAAGTACTGTGTTTGCTTTTAAAGAACAGTTATAGCAACTATAATTATTGAGTTGCATATATGGATTAAGCTATGGAATAGGAATAATAGGGCCTTAACAGATAATGCAGTTTGTTTTTAAAGTGTAAGCACACATACACTCATATTTCATGGAGCAATAGAGGAAAATTTCTTCTGAAAGAGCAAACTTAGGAAAACCAGACTAATGAATTCATGCACATTCCTGGCTTTATGACCCAACAGTTTTATCCCATTAACTTTCCTTTTGGCTATCAAAATAGCTTTCCCTTCTGAGGTTGTTACTGCAAAGTAAGTAGCTTAATTTTTCCCCTCACACTTCACCGGATATTAATCTTTCAAAATTCTTGTCCTTTCTTTTGCAATGTTCCTAATTTTCATACTTCCTATTGAGAAATTGCACACTCCAAGGATATCCTGCTTGGTCAGCAGGGTCAGCTGTTCTGAGTGGCAGGTTTCAGGAGACATGCCTCCACTATTCCCCCTGATTTTTGCTTCAGGGGACACACCTGTGTCCCGGTAGTTTCGAGTTCTGTCAGACCCAGATCTCTTTGACTAATCATGGTCTCGAACAACAGGTGTCACTCAAAGTTCATTCTCTTACAGAGTTGCCATGGCCTGGCCAGTATTTCTCATTTAGAAGCATTAGACATTTGTAGAGGTGATCCCCTGGTGATCACCCATGAGGTGGAGGTAGGAAAACAGCTTTTAGGAGCCCCAGGTACTTGACGAAGCACCATCACATTGAGTAGAAACAATTGTGAGAGAGAAGATGATTTGAAGACACGATGTCAGCAGGATTTGTTCTTGAATTGTGACTTCTCACAATACTTACTTCAGGGATTGTTTTGTTATCCATGCCAGGAAATCTGAACTGGGAGAAACTTGGACAATTTTCCTCAGTCTTCTATCCTTGAAGGACATGTCTTTATTTGAGGAGGAGCATTTGTTTCAAATTGAGAGAAGTTGAGAAAATAGTTTCTAGGACTTAAATTCTAACTCAGTTGCAGTCTCAGTCATATATTATCACAGAACAAAGCACCCTAATATTTAGGGGCTTCAAACAAAACCACTTTCCTATTCTGGATTCTGTGGGTCCGGAAATCAGAGCAGGCTGAGTGGGGATGGTTCACCTCTCTTCCACACAGTGTTGTTTGAGGCAGATCAACTGGGCTGAAGATGCAAGATGGTCTCCCTCACGCGCTTAGGGCTTGGGTACTAGCTGATGACTTTCATATCAATCTTCTCCCTCAAGTTCCCCCACCCCATGTGGTCTCTCATCAGTCAGTAGTCGTATTTACATTGAGGCAACTGGCTCTCCAAAGAAAGTACGGTAGAAGTCCTCTTATAGCCCAGAAGTCACACAGTGTTACTTCTCCCACATCCTATTGATCAAAGTAAATCACAGGCTCAACCTAGAGTCAAGCAGAGGGAAAGCAGACCCTACCCCTTGGCTGGAAGAATGTCATGGGTGCACAGGAATTGTTGGTAGCCTTTTTTGTTGTTTTACTGAAATGCTGTAACATTTCAATGCCTACTCCTAGCAAAATGCTTCTACTTTCCTTCACTGAATAAACTAATATCCGCCAAGGAAATAAAAGAAAGTTACCTTATTTTATTAACTCCAAAATCCCACCAGTTATAAGACACATATTGTTTTATGTATCACTTAAAAAGGAAAAAGCCAAGTAAACTATGACATGACCTAAACTGTTAGGATGCATCTCAATTTCAGAGATATTACATGGTGGGAAAAATGTACATAGTGGAGTTAATGAAAAATGATAATTATCCAATATATAATTCAACAAAGTTTTGAGATGAATGGATTAAAAACCCAAGGTTTAAAAACAAGTCATTCTTTTGATCACTGACTCCATTAATTAAGTGTCAATTTGCATAGTTCTCATCCTGACTAAGGCACTTGTACTGGCCATGCACGTTCTGATGAAACAGGGCCTTAAAAGATCATTTCCCTCTTACCTCCCCATCAAACCATGGGGAAAGGCAACCCATGGGAATCAGAACAACTGAGTATGTGTAGCTCAAGTAGCAAAGCTACACTGTATTGGAAAACTGTTTTCTATTTTTTTTTTGGTTGCTTTGCACCATACAGCTCAACCAATATACCTAGTCCTTCTACTGGTTTCTTTAATTCACTTGCTGAATGATTTTCACCATTGAATAAGTTCTCGGTAAATTTACAATGACTTCCTAGATGAGAGGGGTTCTAGAAATACACTAAGTCATAAAAGCAACAATTATCATATTTCCAAATTTAGGCAGTGCTTATTGGGTCCCTACTGTGTGTCATACAGTGTGCACGATCTTACACTGGTCAAAAGGACAGACAATGCAGCCTTTCTTCTTATAATTTATAGTCTAATGGGAGAGGCACAGGTAGTGAATAAATAACATACATATTTTAAATCATGAGACATCTTGGAAGTAAAGATCTTTATGAGGGAAATAAAGGTGATGAGGGAAAGTAAGAGAAACCTCCTTTAGACAGAGGTGACCATGGGAAGGCATTCTGAGGAAGAAACATTTAAGCAGAAATCTAAAGATTAAAAAGGATTTAGCCAGGCAAAAAGCCAAAGGAAGGCACTGTAGACTAGACAGAGGACACAGCCAAGTACAAAGGTGCTGAGGTGGCAAAGAGCTTGCTATGTTCTTGGAAGTGAAAGTAGATTGGTTAATTGGAGCACAAGGAACAAACTTCTCTAGAAAACCAGAAAACATGCTGAAAGATGCATGTTCAAATTTCTCCCATGTCCCACAAAGGCAAAAAGCAAGCAAACAAAAAATATTAAAAAATAAACAACTGAACCCAGAATTTTACAAGCCTATAAACATCTCTAGGAAATGGGAAAAATGGGCCCTATGGTAGTATTTTTTCTTTACCTTGTTCTTAGAATATGGTGAGACTGTTTCTTGGATTTATAAGAGCTTAGTCACTAAGTCAGTGTTTCTTAAACATGGTAATGAAATAATACTTTAAAGGGAAAACATTATAAATTGTCAATGTTGACTTAAATCATTTTGACTATAATGTTTATTTTTTTAAGATTTTTGTTTCTAATTTTGTTGTTTTTGACAGAGAGACAGAGAGAAGGGGGAGGGCCCAGAGCAGTCTCCATAGTTGTACGTCATTAGTTTTCTACAGTTTCATTCCACAGGTGAGCACAGGCTGTACAGGGCAGGAACTGGCCAGGGGCCTCCCACATAGGAAGCTCGCCCCAGTGAGAAATGAGCTGGGGACACAACCCAGTTCAGCATATGGGTCTACATGGGCTGGGGCCAGGATTCAATCCTTGGACCCTGGGGCTGCAGTTCATTTAGTATTACTAGCTACCACAGACATATCTGACAAAATAAGCTAGTTCCAACTAGTTCACTTAAAAAAGAAAGAAAAGGCAGGAGGGCAGTTTATTTCTAATGAAGAATATTGGATCTAATAATCTAAACAAAGATCTCTGAAGAGAATTTACCACCCAATTTCCAGAGACCCAGTCTCTCTGTGAGTTCCACAATTGAATATCAATACACATCTCACATCTGCAATACATGGTGTCCAGAGATGGCTGCCAACAACTCCTTCCTGCCCTATATGGGCACACTGCTCCCTGCATCGAGAGGTGAAGTCCTGCGTCCCTTCCTGTGGATACAGGCTGGCTTTAATGGCTTGCTTGACTAGTAAAAGAGATGGCTCAGTGGGTTGAGCGCTCGTCCTGCAACCCCAGGGTTCGAGAATCATGCCTTGGCCCAGGCCCATGCAGACCCATATGTGGCCCCCAGTTCAGTTCTTGCTGGGGCTGCTTCTCATCAGTGAGGCCCCCAGCTCACAGGGGCAAGCCGGCTCCCATGCGGGAGGCCCCAGCCTAGTCTTTGCCCTGCACAGACCCCCACCCACCTGTGGAGTGAATCTACATTGAAAACTAGTGTACAACTATGGAGACTGCTGTGGGCCCTCCCCCTTCTCTCTGTCTCTCTGTCTTTCTCTCTCTCTGTCAAAAAACAATTAAAAAAAATGTGATTGCTCATAATAATAATTAACACTTGTTAAATGTCTAGAGTATCAGAAGACATTGTGTTAAGTAATTAATAAATATTAATGATGATTAAAAAAAGAATGCTGCTCATTTGTTAACTACCACAGACATTTAGGACAGATCTCAGTAGGCCACTTTGGCAAAAAAATAAAAATAAAAAGGCAAAGGCAACCAAATCTTCCATTCCACCTCACAAAACCTGCCCCTCCCTTGTGCGTCCCATCTCAGAGAAATGTTCATTTAATCAGGTAAAAAATCTTGGAGTCATCCTTAATCTTCTCTTTTTCTCAAATGCTACTGACAATTCATCGAAAATCCCATGGGCTCAGTCTCTAAATCCCCCAAACCGTATCCCAAATTTCATTAACATTACTTCTGCCCCTCCCATCCTTAACCAAGCTACTGGTACTTCCTACCAGAGAAACTGCAGTGGTTGCTGACGTGGTCTCCTGGCGGCCCCCTCGGCCTCCAGTGTGTCTTCTCTACACGGCAGGCAATGAGTCCTTCAGAAATGGAAATTGCTCTGCCCCAAATCCTCCTGTCACACTTAGAGTAAACCCAAGTCCTGGCCTTGGTCTAGATTAGAACATACTGCAGGATCTGCCTCCTGCTTCCTCGTGACTTCATTTGCACATTCTTCAGCCAGACAGGCCCTCTTGCTGTTTCTTGAATGTGCCAATCATACTCCTCCTCAGGTTCTTTACACTCACTCCTCCCTCAGCCTAGAACATTCTTCCTTGAGATACTATTAGGAACCCTTTATTTGTGTCTCTGTACCCATGGCTTCCCCTCAGGGAGTCCCTTCTGGACTACCCTCCACCCTCGCTGAAATAGCACCCCTGGCCTTTCTCCACCCCTAACAGGGTGTTAGTTTTCTCCAACACATCCATCACCTACCCTTGCGAGTGATCCCTTTACTATTACCCTTTACTATTTTCCCACTTCGATGGAACTCCATGAGGACAAAAGTTTGTAACTTTCCTTTACTGACATATCACCTGGAATAATGCCTGGCATGTAGTAGGCCCTCAGTAAATACTTGCTGGATGAATGAATGATCCTGGACCTGTTTCCCAAAGTGTAAATACCCGTGACATGCATCTGCCCTCTGGACGTTTAAGCTAATGATTTCCAGACTTCCTTCTGGGTGTTAGGTGTTCTCAATAGGTGACCATAAATCTTTTGCCCAATTCTAACTTCTTGGAACTCAGGTTCAGACTAGATTGTGTGGGAACTCATGCAAGCCCCAGCAGCTGAGCCTGGTCATCCATCTATTTAATTAATGTTGGTGGACCCCTCATTCTGTCCCAGGCCCTGTACAAGGGGCTGGGGATACGTTAGGAAACAAGACACACTGGACTCCACCTTACTCAAGGCTGGCATTTTTCAAGGATGACTAAAAACCAAGGTAGCTGGGCCATGGCCAAAGGAGCCTAGAACCAGTCTCTGGGTGTGAAGTGGATCTCACAGCTCTCCAGTTCAGTCCACACTGGACTCTATGGGGTACCCCTAGAGCTCCCCTGGAACCTCAGAGGCCCTTCAGCCTTCCATCAGCCTGAGACTAGACCAGATTTCCTGCCATAACTGCCCTTTGTAGATAATAAGACCTCATGTTCATGTGGTACTCAGCCAACATTTATTGATGTCAACCAGGCACCTGCCACCAAGAAGGGTACACAATAGTGTCTTATTCTCACAATGAACTTGGAGGTGGGGCCATCATCCCTATTTTATAGTTAAAAAAAAACAAAAAAAAACCCCAGACGCTCATAGAGGCTCAATAATCTCACACACAACTAGTACCGGGCAGACAGAGTTCCTACCTGCCTGATTCCCAAACTTAGGCTTTTTCCTTCCCACAGTATCGTTGCCTGTTAAAAATTATTACAGTAACATGCCCTGGTATCAACACTTCTAAAAGTTCATGTCTATTATCTTTCCCTGTCATTATATATTCTCCTGAGTCAGCAAGTTATAGAAGAGAACATTTATCCCCATGTTATAGAAGAGAAAATTCAGTCCAATCAGACAAGTAGAATGGCCAGCATTCAAAACTACCAGGCAGGACTGAGTATTCAAAAGTATTTTCCACAGGGATGCCAGGAAAGCTCAGCAGCTGAGCACTTGCCTTGCAATCTCAATGTCCGGGGTTCAATTCCCAGCCCTGCCCATGCAAGCCCATGTGCTGAACTGCAGTGGTGAAGGTTCTCACCATCCATGCGGGAGTCCCCCAGTTCAGTTCCTGCCCCACATGGCCCACAGCCACCTGTGCAGAATGAAACCATGTCACAACTAACGATGTACAACTATGGAGACTGCTCTGGGCCCTCACCCCTTCTCTCTCTCTCTCTCTCTCTCTCTCTCGCCCTCTTCTCTCAAAACAATAAATCTTAAAAAAAAAAAAGTATTTCCCACACTGGCTGCCAATGTACCCAACATTCTACCATAAAAGATTTTGGCTAATGATCTGTTTAGGTCTCCAATTGCTTCTTATTAAAATGTGAGTACTCTTACCAGGGTCTGCCTGAGAGTTGGTAGAGAAGGTTATTGCTTTCAAAGTAAGGTGTCCATGGGGAGAGTTCTAGGCATAAACTCCTTCAAAAAACCACATGGATGGGCCCTCTCTGCAGATGCTCCTTGCCCGCAGTGGTCACATGACTACCTTAGCCGGGAGCCAGCCAGAGGTGGAACCCCTGCTGTCTTGACTCCAGAGCTCTGGTCCCTGCAGGACTCGGCCACTGCCTTGGGCACACTGTCGTCTGCGCCCATCATCCTGGCACTCCCGGGGGCTCACACAGTGCCTCAGCATACACAGCAAACTGAGACAGACCCAGAACTACGGCGGGGGAGCTCTCAAACTCCATCTGGTGCAAGGAGTCATGTTCTTTGGATATTTGTGTACTGACTCTATGGATACTTGGACTGTAAGATTACTGGGATGGAATCATTTGCAACAAAAATACAAGAACCACCAACTGAACCTCCTTCAGTCTCCCAGCTGGAAGTCAGAAGCACCCACGGTGAAGTGCTCCAAGCCCCTGACACAGGCACATGAGCGGCTTGGGTGGCAGTGTCCTTGCTCTGAAGTGTCCTCTGGGTGACATTGGAGGCGCCAGCCTATGAGCTGAGTGCCACATAACCAAGATTGCTTTGCTCACACACCACACGGGCTCTGGGAAACCTAGTGTCAGAGCCAAACAGCTGTAACACTTTAGGCCTCTCAAAGCATTTCTAAAGCCCAAAGGGCAGTGTGTTATCTATATTTACCCATCACAATGAAAGCAAAAACTGCGCTCAGGAGTGTTTTCAGCAATTCGGACTCCTCAAAGAGCAGGACACACGGCAATATATTTAGGCAGTTTCTATTCGACCAGGCTTGTTTTTGCTTTGTTTTGTGTTTGTTTTTAAATCCTATTACCTTCAAACAGCAGTTATATTGAACACAATAAGCATAATAATAATAAACATCCCTTTTATATCGTAAATTATTATGGACATTTTTCCTGCATTTATTTTCCCCAGATTTCCTAAATTCCTATGGATTTTCAATTGGTGGGGTCTTTTGTGAAGATTCAGAGATGGAGTCACCAGCTCACATAAGAAAGTAGAGAGACTTTCCTACATCCATCCAAGTCCTCGTCACACTTCTTACATGTCTCAGCTGGTCAATCACTTTTTACTGTATTTATAGAAACCGATCATCAGCACAGTTTCCTAATGCCAGAAATTATTAGTCATCTAACTAAACTGATGCATCCTTTTCTCTTTCAAAAAAGAATAAGAATCATTTAACTAAGGTGTCTCAGGGACTCATTTAAAATAACATCTAAATTAAATGCTTAGTACGTTAAATGCTTTACATGCATTATCTGATTGAGTCCTCACAACAACCTTGTCAGATAAATACTATCTTCATCATCATTGTCAGCAGCAGCAGCAACAGCATCTTTATCTCCATTTTACAGATGAGGACATGAAGGCACAGCATGGTTCAGTAACTAGCCTAAAAGCACACAGCAGGTAATTAACGGGTAGAACTGGGATTCAAAGCAGGATCCATGTGACGGCAGAGCCAGCAAGCGTAGCCCCAGCGCTCTTTAAACTTGCTTCAGAGGTTGATACACTAGGCACGGCATCCCAGAGCAAACGGGGGCAGCCCCACTTGCGATGAACTGAACAACAGCACATGTATTTAGACACTCAGTTGTAGGACCTCCCTTTACCCTTAACTCCCCTACACTTGACCCTCTGCAAAGGGGAGCCCCATCCTTCTACCAGATGACCTCCCATCCTTCCTTGTTTCCCTCTTTCTGTGATGCCCATCTGTCTGACCCCAGCCCAGAGGTTGCCCTCTAGGGGATGGGGAGGGAACTGTTAAGACAGATCATTGCATGGCATCTGTTCTCACAGGAGCTGCAGTACTACCAGCACTGCAGTTTCCTTACATGAGGGATCCTATTGTCCAACCTGCAATCTGCTCTCTGTCCCACAGTATGATTTTCCATAGGAAAACAATGCGCTAGTTTCAAACAACCAACCTACAACTCAACCCTCCTCATTCAAACGGCCAGTTTAAGATCGTGCTGTAATGAAAACTCCTAGCTAACCATATCTGTTACTGTATTTATGTAAACCGATCATCACTGAGTGCACTGTTTCCTAATGCCAGAAATGATTAGTCACTTCAATAGCTAATGGCACAATTTGCGAAATCCTCTCCAATGCAAAACGACACAGCATCTGGGTTATCTGTTCTGTATTTCCTGCCATTTTGAATTATCTGGTGCTTATTTTCCACTTCTGTTCTGTATTGGCAGCATTTTCATTCTTCACACTTTTTTTCTCCTTATATTCTTCTAGCCTAATCTTTGAAATCTTAGTCTTGGTCTACTGAAATAAAAAAAATAAAAAAATTTACAAAAAGGACAAAGGGAAACTTCATACAATTTCTTTTCAGTTGTAAAAGTAATGCAGGTCACATAAAAATTACCAATAAAAAATATTTATCTTTTACGGGGAAGCCGGGATGGCTCAGCAGGTTGAAAGCTCGCTTTGCGGTCCTGGAGAACAAGGATCAAATCCTGGCCCAGGCCCGTGTGGACCCATATGCTGAACTGGGATGTGCTTCCCATGTGGGAGGCCCCTGGTTCCGCCCCTGGATGGAGAGGGCATGCCTCCCACGTGGGAGGCTCCCAGCCCAGTTTCTGCCCAACATGGTCCCTGCCTACCTGGAATGAAACCATGATGACGTATAACTATGGAGACTGCTCTGGGCCCTCTCCCTTCTCTCTGTCTCTCTCTGTCTCTGTTTCTCTTTGTCTCTGTCAAAAAATAATACAAATCTTTTAAAAAATTATCTTCTTGGTCTTCGATCGAATACATTAATCAGAAAAGAAAACATGGGGAAGCCGGGATGGCTCAGCAGGTTAAGTGCTCATTTTACTGCCCTGGGGACCGAGGATCGATTCCCAGCCCCGACCCGTGTGGACCCATATGCTGAACTGGGGAGTTCCCCCAGCTTGGTTCTCACTAGGGTGAGACCCCAGCCCAGTTCCTGCCCTGTGCAGCCCTGCGCCCACCTGTGGAATGAAACTATGTGGAAAAACCAATGATGTGCAACTATGGAGACTGTTCTGGGCCCTCCCCCTTCTCTCTGTCTCTGTCTCTGTATCCCTTTCTCTCTGTCAAAAACAATAAAAATAAATCTTAAAAAAAAAAAAAAGAAAACATGCTCCCCTTCAGAAAATCCTACTCAGACTGGCCTGAGTGCAGAATAGTTTATTGGAAGCAGCTGGGGTACCTCCCAGACTCCCAGAGAACAGAAAATAATCAGGCCAAGAGCAGGCCGGCTGAGGAGCACGACAGGAGGGCAGGGTAGCCTCTGCGTCCTTCTCTGTCGTTGTCCTCTCCGCTCCCAAATCCAAGCTGCAGGTCGCTCTGCTCAGATAATCAAGGGGGAGATCTCATTGGCCACTGGCCAGCGAATGAGGGGACTCCATGGAGGCCTGAGTTCACCCTAATTGAATCAGCTCAGGCCACGGGTGCTGAGGCTCCTAATCCAAACATGTCCCACAAGGGACAAAGATGGAGGTCTCAGAGGACAGCTCTGTGGACCTGCAAGGACTCCAAAGGCCATCTAGAGAGAGCAGCATCGCGGAGGGAGGGAATCAAGGACGGGACGGGAGTCCTGGGGTGGAATCAGGCAACTCTTCCTTGTCCGAGAACTGCGGGATTGGGGGAAGTGAAATGCTGGCCCAGGAGCAGGTCCAGTGAGCGGCACCGCTGCAGCCAGTCGTTCGTTCAGGGCGTGGGAAGGCTGTGGAACCAAAGCTGGCCTGGAAGGAGCGAGCACACGTGTGTTTCTTAGCCGGTGGTGGGTGGAACTCTGGAGGGCTAAGTAGTCCATATGCAGGAATTTTTCGAGCAGGTCAACTATTTGATAGCTGGAAATTTGCCATATTCAGTGTGTTACGCCATGAAATTTGGCTAATGTCACCAACCAGCCCACCCCGTATTTTTTTCTTTCTTTTTTTCCAAAGGCCATTTTACCAGCATGCCATTGTCTAACTCCCTGTGGGGGAGAATTTACAATCAATGCCATGTTTTCAGATGACAGACAACCCCACGTTGCAATTTTTCCCAATAGTTGGCATTCTCAGCTTTACAGCTGATTGGTCTGGGGCTGCCACAATGACCCACTTTGCATCTATAGTCCCTCAAACCTCACGCATGACACCTGGCCCCCTTTCTCTCTTACACAAGCCCACTCTCTCACTGACATTCTGCCTCTCTTGTTCCCAGATTCCAAGTCAGAGTCTCCCTCACTGTTCAGTGGTAGAACTTCAGTATTACAAGAGTAGACAAGGGGATGCTGAGATAGCTCAACAGGCTGAGCACTTGCCTTGCAACCTCGAGGTCTGGGGATCCCAGCCCCGGCCCAGGCAGACCCACGTGCTGAACTGTGGTGTGTAACTGGTAACTGCTGGGACGGCGGCAAAGGTTCTCACCTCCCATGATGCGAGGCCCCCACTTTGGTTCCACCCGGCACGACCCCACATCCACCTGTGTGGAATGAAACTATGTCACGACTAATGATGTACAACCATGGAGACTGCTCTGGGCCCTCCCCCTTCTCTCTCTCTCTTCTCAAACAATAAAATTAATCTAAGGGAAAAAAAAGAGTAAGACAAGCCAGAGCAAGTGCATATAAGACCAAGAGAACTATCTTAAAGAGATTTGCTTAAGAAAAAACCAACCAACAACAAAACTAATAAGGCAGCCAATGAGCAAAAGCTCCCAGGGATATTGACTTACTCTGTAGTTATTTAAAGACCTCTTCCTCCAAGCTCTCTGTTGTGTGGCTTGGCTCCCCACTACCTTATTCCCATCAGAAGACTAAGGCTGGAAGAAAAAGAAACGTCCATGACTGTAAGTGATTCCCCAGGCCCCTGGCCTCTGCAACCTGCCACCAAGCCTGCTGACGCACCTCCACTGTCATGTTGGCAGGACCCCCCACAGCTCCTGTCCCACATTTCTTAAGAGGCACAGACTGCATTTACTTGATGGACCACAGACAACACTGGGAGGTCGGCGTGAGGGTGGGGTGGCATGTTTCCATCCAACTACTCTTCTGGGGCCAGAGCGCCTAAAACAACACAAAGCAAAGCCCTGGCTTTCCAGAGGAATGGGGTGGGGAGATTTGCTGCTGCTGCCACTGTGGCTGTGACTACAGAGTGATTTCCTGGAACACGATGTCATCATGAGCTCTTCCAGCCATCCTCCCCCATGGCAAACCTGGTGCGCTCATTAGAAAAAAAAAGCATGAGGATGCCAAGACAAACAAAGTCCTGGCTCTAACATTGATGCCGATAGGATTTTACAAATTCTGATGCTCTATCATCTTCCTTTCTTCTTCCTCCTTCTGCCTCTCCATTCTCCTCTCCTCCATTCAAAATCTGCCCCCCCACCACTATTTCACAGTCACTGAACCCCACTGTGAACTTCCATACACAGTGTGCTAAGAT
Organism: Craseonycteris thonglongyai; assembly: GCA_004027555.1. Lineage (NCBI taxonomy): Eukaryota > Metazoa > Chordata > Mammalia > Chiroptera > Craseonycteridae > Craseonycteris > Craseonycteris thonglongyai. The sequence goes on from PVKE010021948.1 coordinate 22,811, forward strand.
CATTGCATCTTGTTTTACTGAATCACAAAGCACTGTCACTAGATTAGTGCATTCTACAATGTAATCTTCACAACAACCCTATGAGGTAGGCAGGGGAACAATGTGGTTAGTTTTTTGGTCTATCTGTCCCTCCTGGACTGGGAGCTTTCTGCAGGAGGGGCCTTGTTACAGAGTCAAAGAATCTTGTAGTTCCAGAAGCCATCGAAGAAAAGCATCCCATCTAGTGCCTTTTTTAAAATACAGATGAGGGAGATCCAGGATGGCGGCATGAGAGGAGAACGCCGATAACTGCCTGGGAAGGGCCTTGTGAACAGAGGGGAATCCACAGGGGAAGCCCTGAGAAGAAACCTCAACTAAGAGAACCACACAACGCAGAACAGGAAGCCGGGATGGCTCAGCGGGTTAAGCGCTCGCTTTGAAGCCCCGAGGACCGAGGATCGAATCCTGGCTCCGGCCCAGGCGGACCCACATGCTGAACTGGGGTGTGCTTCCCGAACACGGTGAGGCCTCTAGTTCAGTTCAAAAAAAAAGAAAAGAAAGACAACGCAGAACAACACACAAAGGTTAGAGAAAAAAGGGGAGAGTGGGAGAGGAAAAGGGAAGCAGCGGTTCGGGGACAGAGACTCGAAGCGCGGCCCGGGGCTGGCACAAACAAAGGGGGATTGGGGGACTACGGTCACAGTGGAGCTGGATCGAGGGCGGGCTGGAAGCCGAGACCTAGGGAGCGTGGAAGCCCCACAAGACTGGACAATTTAACATCCGAACTTAAGGGACAGCACACAGTGCCCTAATCAGATCACGGAGCCTAAAGTGGAGCAGGGACTGTGGAGCAGGGCGGCGGCACTTCCCGGCGGGCGGGGTGAGAGCAGGGCACCGGCCCACAGCAGCTCAGCACCCCTGATTTACGGAGGAGATTGACTGTGAGGGGGCGCCTTCTGAGGACGGGGCTCTTGGGGTGAGGGCTGGGGCTTGAGTGGGCACAGCTGCATTGGACGTGCTTGGAGTGACTCCGGCGGTCTCAGCAGAGCCAGGAGCGTAGAGCGGCTGCCGCCCGAGCTACGGCCTGTGCGCACAGGGCTTTCGGCGCCCCGCCCACCGGGCCTCCGCGGCGCCGCTGCTTGCCAGGGGACCGGCTTTCGGCGCCCCACCCACCAGGCCGCTGCAGCGCTGCTGCCTGCTCGCAAGCACGCAGCTGGGCTTTTGGCGTCCCGCCCACCGGGCCTCTGGGGCGATGCGGACCGGGCGCGCAACTGGACTGCTGGCCGGGTCTCCGCGGTATCATTGCCTGTGCGCGGGACTGCGCAGCCGACCAGGGCCTCTGCCAAGCCCCAGCCCATCCAAGTGCTGCCCAGCAGGCGTGGCTTACAGATACGATTGAAGGAGGAGAAGCCAGGTGGAGGAAAGACCAGAGCTCCTGCGCCCCGCCCACACTGAACCACCAGCCCCCCTGCTGAAAGAGGAATCTGCTATTGTGTCTCAGGCCTGCCCTAGGTCCTACTCACAAGTCCCTGCCCCTGGCCACACCTTTACTACCCTGCTATCTAACAGCTCAGACAGCAACCTGAAGTGCCCCAGGACACTGAAGCTGTCTGCTTCCCCCAACCCTCTCCCAAAATCTCCTTCTCCCACAACTGAGCCCAAAAGAAAAAATAAAGAGAAGCCCATCTGATAGGCAAACCCCCAGAGGGAAAACAGACACATGCGTAAAGCAAAAAGAACCACAGCAAACACAATGCACACCTCAGAATCCAAAGCCCCTCCAGACGATCAGGGGCAGTCTTTAGTAAAGGACCTTGCACACTTGGAATCAAATCTAAGTGAAACAGAATTCAGGGCTGCATTAATCAAGACACTCAGAGAGCTCACTCAATGCTGGCAAAGTACTCAGACACAGCTAAATGACCCCAACAAGAAATTTTCTGAGCAAAATGAGTACTTTGCCAACAAAATTGAGAAGTTAGAGCAGAATCAAAAGGAACTCCTTGAAATGAAAGGCATCATGGGAGAGCTGAAAAAAGAACTGACCAGCACAGGAAACAGGGCTGACCAGCTAGAGGAAAGGATGAGTGAAATTGAAGATACAAACATGGAAATCTCACAGAGGGAAGAAGAAAGGGAAAGGAAAATCAAGAGAAATGAAAGAGCCCTACAAGAACTTTCTGACTCCATCAGAAAGAACAATACTAGAATAAAAGGGTACCAGAAGGAAGCGAGATGAAATCTTCTCAGAGTCTACTAAAACAAATAGTGGATGAAAATTTCCCTAACCTGTGGAAGGAATTACAGCCCCAAATCCAAGAGGAAATCAGAAGCTCTAACTTCCTAGACCCTAGCAGATCTTCTCCAAGGCACATTGTTCTGAAGATGACAAAAATCAATGACAAAGAAAAAATCCTCAAGGCTGCCAGGGAAAAACAAAACATAACTTTCAAAGGAAAACCTATCAGGCTGTCACCAGACTTCTCAGCAGAAACTCTGCAAGCCAGGAGGGAGTGGACCCCATTCTTCAAAATATTAAAAGAGAGAAATTTCCAGCCAAGAATTAACTATCCAGCAAAATTAACCTTTCGATATGAAGGAGGAATTAAGGCCTTTACAGATATACAGAAGCTGAGGGAATTCTCCAGCTCAAAACCAGCACTCCAGGAAATACTAAAGGAGGCTATCCGACCTGAATCCAGAAATCAAAATAAATGGAGAAAAGTTGGGACAACAAAAAAATAAAAGGGAAAGAAGAAATGGATACAGGACATCCTCATATATCAATCATCACCCTGAATGTAAATGGACTGAATTCACCAATAAAGAGGCACAGGATAGCAGACTGGATTAAAAAACAAAATCCAACCATATGCTGCCTGCAAGAGACACACCTCAGCCACAGGGACAAACACTGACTCAGGGTAAAAGGATGGAAAACAATACTCCAGGCAAATGGCAGTCAGAGAAAAGCTGGAGTGGCCATACTGATTTCTGATGAAAAAGACATCAGGATTAAAAAGATAATAAGACATAAAGATGGACATTACATCTTGATAAAAGGGACAATACAACAAGAAAACATCACACTCATCAATATATATGCTCCGAATCAGGAAGCACCAAAATTTATAAAGCAACTACTAATAGATCTAAAAGGAGAATTTGACAAAAATACAATTATAGTAGGGGATCTAAACACCCCCCTGACAACATTGGACA